>BFEA01000001.1:7410196-7428087 GCA_003427395.1 Chara braunii
TGTGTTATTGGTGGTTCTGGACCCCTTTTTTTTTTTTTTTTTTTTTTTTTTTTTCGGGGTGCCGACGACCCCCGACCGGTAGGTGCCGACCGGCCGATCAGTCGGCGGGTCGGCAGCCGACCAGTCAAGGGCCGCCGACCGTCGGGGGATGCAACAATGGAGAAAAGAAAAAAGCATTGTCAGAAGTTGAGCACATTGCAAGTTCGAATCGCCAAATCACCTCCCTTTTTTTTTTTTTCCCAACCTGATTCCTGACATTCCTCATCTTGGACTGGCCTGCAGGTTGGAACCAGTGACCAGAAAAAGGATGAACTGGATTTGGAGTTCATTTGCCCCGTTTGCTTTGACCCAGTAGTCCGGTCTGGCCCATCAGGTCTTAACAGGTAATAGTTTTAGACTTTTAGTAAATCTCTTTTCTTTTTTCTTTTTTTTCACCCCAACCAGTAAATCATCGACTTTGCTAAGTTTGCTTGTATATGTATTTAAAATCAAGCATCCTGACGGCGAAACAGTTCGTCACAGCCCCTCGTTTGTTGTCGTCTTTTCCCTCTCCGCCTACGGTTTACCGGGAAGCTCTGTTTGACGATATATATGTAGGTAGGTACTAGGTAAACATATGTTTGGAAAATGGCGAATTTCCTGCCCTGCGTCTGTCACACTTTTCTGTTTTTCTTTTCCCATTCCCTTTGAATAAGCTTGCCTTTTGTTGTTACCATATTCGCCCGAACAGAAACGCACGGTCACTATAGCCTAATTTGTGCAACTTTCAGTCTGCAGACAGCGATAATGACTGTGCAATGTGCATTCGATTCGAGTGAAGACAGTAGTTAGTTACTCTGCTGAGCCGGGCAATCAGTTTCGTTGAGCGATTGATGAGCCTGACAGTCATTTTGGCCCCAAGCCTATGGTTTGATCGTCCTGCTCTATTTCGAGCGGGTAGGAAATATTTTGTTTCTTCCTCTCCTTGACTCCTTCCCGACTGGGAGCCATAGCCATAGCTTCAATCACCTCCCAGTCTTTCCTTCCTATGGCGAACCCCTTCAGCTGTCCACTGCCCTACCTGCCTACACGTCTGCTTTACCTGGAGCTAGCTTTCTTTTTTTTTTCTTCTTTTTTTTTGTTTTTGTTTTTGTTTTGTTTAAACAGGGCCTTATGGTCCTAGCTCCTTTCCATTCTGGGGAGTGACAGTCCGGTTCCTATTCCACCGGCAAGTCAAAATGGACATTACAATAAACATAAACCACCCACGCTTCCTTCCGTCTGGCCGAAGGACCCCTGATCAGCATTGATTGCTCCATCTTGATGGAGTGACTGTCAGCTTGCCATGCCTCACTCTTTCCTCTCAGATCAGCCAACCAGATCTGTCAGATAGATCACTGTCACCTAGAAAGAGTTCCCCCACTGTCCAAGCTAGCATTTGTACTCCCACGTAATTGTCCTGTCCGTGGTCCACGATACCCTCTGTTCCGCCTTACCTTTCCCCCTTTTCGAAAAAAAGGATCACTAAGAAGTAGTAAGAACCTTAAAACCTGGATCCTCATCCAGACACCCTTATCCGAGATAGTGCAACTCTTCGTCTTCCAGCCTGCGCTGGGTATTACAATTTCATTGCTGGGATCTTGCCTATTGACCTTGAAGTGTTATGTAGCCGTCTTTCCATTGTACTTTGGCTCCTTCTCCTCTCCCCCCCTTTATTATGAGGTCTCTGCTTCTGCCGGGAACCTCTGATCTCGTTTGATTCAAATGCCACCCTTCTGGCAATAGCCGCTGTGTCGGGGTCACTGTCTCGGGGTTTTGGCAGCCTTCCCTTGGGAGTAGTTCACTTAACGCTTAGCCACCTTAGCCCTTCCCTGCCACAGTCTGATGGTTCTCTTACTGCTCCTCTCTTGCTCCCCCTCTTCCTCCGGCAACCAACCCTTCGGCCTTTGACGTCTGCAAAAGATTTCATTCTGCAGGAAGGACTTCGTTTCTGATCTCACCTTTTCTCAGGGATTGTCTCATCTACGCTGCTTCTAGCGTCTCTGTCCTTCGGGGTACCCCATACTATCACCTATCAGATGTCCCTGGCTTCGCTTAGCTCAATTGTCTCTCTGTTATTGCCACCCTCTGGTCCCGTCCACCCATTTCTGAGTTGTGCCAGTCCTTCCATTGTAACCTGTCATCACGGAGATCCGCCACCTTACCTTCCACCAACCACAATCTGATAAACCTCTTTCTGAGTTTGTCTTGTAGGTCTTCATCTTCTGGCATCGAGTGCTTTTGCTTCTGCCATTTACACCGGATCTCAGCCTGTAGCAGGGTTTTTGTTTCTGCCCACACCTTCTCCCGCGGGTTGGGCAGGCCTTTGAGGGTTCTGACGCATCTTTCCTTCCAGATGATCCATAGTGTCACTTTCCTTATCAATCCAAACCACAGCCTTTCTGTCATTTTGAGATGGCATGGGGTGTTAGTCCAGAGGAGAAGTTGGATGGGGTGATCAGGGAAGGGGGCTTGAAAAAAGGAGTCCCACAAAGCCGATGCCCGTGCCCAGTATTCCTTCGCTTCACTACACTGGATTAGGCAGTGTACTAAGTCTTCCTGGCTCCCCTCCGTGCATACTGTACATAAGTCCGAACTGCTTGGGTCAATCTTTTGGCGTCTTGTGTGTAACCATTGGTTCACTGGTAGTGCAGCATACGCGATGAGCCATTGAAGGCTTCTAATTTTTATCGGTCTTATGGTCTTGAATTTCTTCTATGGAATCTGGGAGAGTTTGTCTGCCTCCTGCCCTAACAGCTTCGGCCATCTACTTCTGATTACCGGGCCTGGGTCTTTTGTTTTGATCAAAACTTCGTATCCAAATCTAACTGTGTAATCATATATCGGGACCTTTGATTTGATGTTCTTGTCTTTGTCTGGAATCCATTCCCATTCTGCCGGGTCAAACTCCAAACTTTTAACCTCCGTATCCAGTCTAAACATCAGCTTTGGCCATGGACCTAGTACTCTGATTTTCCTGAGTAGGTAAGATTCCATCACTACTGTCTCCACTTCCTTGTTAAGTACTGATGACGTACCATGTTTGGAAGGGGAAGTCGGGAAAGAGCAAAAGACAGCTTGTGTAGTCGATCCCGGTTGCATGTGTGAAAATTGGAAGGCTCTTGAGGGATGGGGCTCTTGTACCTTCACCCCCCATTCACCTAATTTCCATGGTGCAGCCTCTGCCAGAATATCTTTCCAGCTGGATGGGATTCTGTCGATAATGTACTGCAAGTTGGGCCCTCTTCTGTGACATCCTTTCAGGAGTGTGTTCAGTTCCTGTTCAGTTATCCAATTCTTCCTCTCTTCGTTCCAAAGATGACCAACTGTTCCATACCCCATTTTTGACCCATGACAATCATCTCTGTTCTAAATATGTAGGGTTGTTGCCTTCGTCAGTCACCGAGTTGTTGCCAAACAGTGGTTGTCTTAGGACTTCATCTACTGATCTTGGTCTGTTCATCCTTTTGGGTAGTATATCTCTCCATATTCGGATCACGACCAACCAGTAAGGGGTAGGGGACCTGACCGTGTCTACATCAGACTCTCCCCTTCGTTTTTTCCTGCCCTTTTCCAACTTCCATTCTTTCGTCATGACCCAAAACAGACCTGCCATGTTATCGGGAGAGGTTACAGGTGCCAAGGCCCTAATGCTGTCGAGCGCCATCTTGTTCCATGGGCTATCTGGCTTCATCAGCAGCTGTAGGGCTTTTGTCTCAGCCCTGGGATCAATGATACCCAGACCCCCTGATGTACTGCCAAGCAATGTTTGGTATACTGCCCTTTTTGTTCGGATTCCCTGACCATAAGTAGTTCCTAGCTAGGCTATTTAGTTCTTTGATTGAGCTGTCCGGTATTGTCCATATCGAGGCGATATACCACATCATTGCAAACACCGAAGTATTAAGCACCAGGGCCCTACCAATCAACGATGTAAAGACATTACCCCATCTCCGTAGCTTGTTTAATTGTTTGGCCAGGATGTTTTGTGCCATTTGTGGAGCTAAACCATCCTTGGTCATCAGGATCTCCAGATATCAAGTGGAGGTTTCCGGTGTGTCCCATGTCATTGACGCCTCCGGTTCCTATAAAACTGGGCAGTCCTCATCTGAAAGCCACCACCCAATTGTCTTTTTCCAGTTTATTCTCATCTCGGATGCCAGTCTGAATGCTTCCATTGCTTTAGCAAAGGATTTAAAGGAGGAGTCCAAAGCCCGTATCAGAACCGTTAGATCATCTGCAAACATAATGGTTGTCGGGAAACTCATGTGGTGCGGGGATCCCACATTCACTTCCGGAAGCCTCTGGATGGAAGGATCTTTCTGTAGGAATGAAGCGATAGCTTCCATCACAAATAAGAAGATCGATGGTGCCAGTGGATTCCTTGCCTAACTGATCTAGAGATTGGATAACTCTCCGATAGGAGACCATTCACTTGCACACATTCCACTGTGTCATTGTACAAGATTCGGACCCATTTCCTAAAGTTCGGTCCCACTCCCATTTGTTCCATGCTAGCCTCCATGAATGACTAGTTGACTTGGTCATACGCTTTTTCAAAGTCAAAGAAGAGTATTGCTGCTTTTATTATTTTCTCTCTGGTTTTATTTACTGTCTCATTCAGAGTTAGGACATTGTCCAGTATATAACGACCTAGGATGAAGCCGGTTTGGTCAATATGAAAGCATTTGTCCGTTATGTTCGTGATTCTTGCTGCTAGTACTTTAGCCAGGATCTTGTAAGGGAGCGTCAGTAATGAGATTGGTCTATAATTCCTGATATCTTTGTCCCCTTTCTTGTATAGAAGTGTGACCACACTGCTGCTGATGAGATTGCCTAGACCCTATTTGGCCCAACTGTCTTCGTAGAAGTTCATTAAGTCTCGTCCCAAGAGCGGCCAGATTTTTTCCCAAAATTCCTTGGTCAATACGTCGATACCTGGCGATTTATCGTTGTTCATGCTTTTGAGTGCTTGGTGTAGTTCTTCTGTCGTAATTGGTTTGTCTAAAGCCTCGGCTTGTTCCGCCATTATCGTCTTTTCCAAGTATTGCAGCATTCTTTGTCTTGCTTCTCTTGTGGCCGTTGGGATAGGATCACGTGTTCTGGTTTGGTATAATTCTTGGTAGAAGCTCCTTGCTACACCTAGCATTTCCTCACTGGTTGACACCCTCTCCTCTGGCGGCGAAAGGGTTTTTAGTCATTCTATAGTGTTTGCCCGTGAATTTGCCTTGATGCGAGCGAAGAAGTGTTTTGTCATTGATTTACTGAGTTCATAATCGTTCATTCTTGCTCTTATCTTTCAGGTCCCACCATCTCCATAAAGCTAATTCCTCACGTGCTTTCTCAAAAATTTCTTTGTATAATTGGGAAGAAGCGTTATTGCTCAGATTGATCTCCGCGATCTTCAATGCTGATTCCAACATCTGCCTTCTTTGCTTCCTTATGGAGGCAAGGTTTCTGGATATCTTCGCCACTGTCTTCGAAAGATCTAGGTAACTATCTTCAAACCAAACCATACCCATCGATCCTGAGAGGCCAGTATTGAGTTTCTTCGCCCTTGCCAGCAATCTCGTACTCCTCCCTGGAAGGTTTGACTTAAGAGGAGGGAGTTGTTCAATTTGTGGAAGCTGGTACCTTTTTTGACCAGCTGGTCAAAGGTGATTATTAGTTTTATAGTTTTATGATCCAGCCCTTGGTACGGGGCTAAGGGTAATATCTGGGCGTCTTTGACTGCCCCCATCATTATCTCTGACACTAGGAAGTAGTAAATACGTGAGAAAGCAGTGTGCTGAGCATGATTCTTTTTGACTAGCGAGAAGGCTCTCGCTGACGGGTACATAGTTCTGAAGGGATCAATCAGGCCATGGTCTATCATCAACTTCTGAATCAATAACGCTTCTGACGAGTTGGACACATTAGGAGATCGGGATATACGGTCGATTGAGGGATCTAAAGTGGCGTTCCAGTCTCCTGCCATTATGCATGGTGTCAAGGGTGGGATTAATCTGTCCAAGCTGGCTATGAAGGATGTTCTTTCGACTGGATCATTTGGGGCATAAACGTTGAGTAGGAGAAAGTCCTCTTCATTCCACTTCAGATGCATAGAACACCACCTCCCGTTGTTAAGATCCGCTTCTTTGTTTATAACCTTCCCTGCTTGAAGGAAACGAGAAGAGTCAGGTATCAAAATGGTCGTACCTTTTGTGCTAGACGTATTATCCTCCGCCCAGACTTCTTCTCTAATCCTGCCTAGCTTTCTTGCCACCAACTTTTTAATCCTAGTATGTTCCCTAGAGGAGGTAAGATGGGTTTCTTGTAACAATATGATATCTGCTACCTTCTTATAACTTATTGTTAAGCCTTTAATTAGGTCAAAGAGCTTGTCTTCCCTCCCTTGAACGTTACCCAGACCATTGACATTCCAACTACGAATGGTGATCCCTTGATGTCTCCACTCACCCTGAGTTACCCCCCTGTTGGCCACACTTCTGAATTCCTCCATTGCCCCGACTATTACCACTTTCTATCCCATGGCCTGTTCTGCTGTTTTTCTAGGAGGGTAAAGGTCCGCCTGTGTCCAGACCCATCGTATCCTGTCCCTGATCAGACCCCCCGGAATCCTGCACCGGCCTCGAGGGCGAATCTGACCCATAGTCATCCATCTTGTATGGTCCCATACTTTCCTCAGTATCTTCACCCTGCTCTATGTTCCTCCCCTCCTCGACGCCTCGTCCCTCTCCTCATCAGAGATCCAGCCTAGGGACTCCTCATCCGAACCATCGCTCCTGTAGAATTTGTCCCATTCCAACGCGAATGCTCGTGCATCCAGATCTCCATCTCCCTCCAGAGTGCCTGCTATTACTAGGGTCGCGATTGATACTGCATTCAATTCTGCTGGCAGGCTCGAGCCTGCCAAGATACTGTATGGGACTGCAATTACAGTCCTCCACGGTCGCCATCTCATCCCTGATCTCAGTTGCGCAGTTTCCGGCAACTTGATGATCAATGGCATGAATGCCTGGGGAGAGTGTTTCCCTGCTTCTGCATCTGGAGCTAGCTTTCTTACAGCTGGAAGATTTTGTAATTCTTGTTTCTTCCTCTCCATAGATACCATAGCTGCAATCACCAGTCTCTCTCCTTCTTCGGAGGAATAAAGTGTTTTGTACCCTGATTGTCAGAGGGGAGTGGTTGCTTGAGAAGGGCTATGATCCTGCCACTCTGTGATGCCATAGTGGAAAGTTGGAAACAAAAAAATCCACCAAATACTAGCTTGCCAGTGCTGGCTTGTTCTGGGCTCACACTGCTTTGGCGGACGATGCTGGAAAGGCACCGACTGTGTTTCCTGCAACTGAAACTGCTCTACTTGCGCTTCCCATCACCTTCAGGGTGACTTTTATTTCTTAGAGTCCTGTTAGGTCGGCGAGCTGGGAGGCGGCCTTGCACTGCCATCGTCTCAGGGTGGAGAAGGGGAAAGCTCTGCAGGTGTGTCCTGAGGGACGAGTTAGGTTAGATTAGGAGTTAGTGTCATGCTAACTCCCCACAGTGTTGTGCTGTGTCGACTTTCTCCTCGTCAACCCCAGAGCAAAGTTATGACTGACATTGTTCTCTAAGGATATCGCCCCAGGGACACTGCTCGGTCTTCTGCTGTGGCTCCTCCTATGCCGACAATGTAGGGCTTGGAATTCAGCCGCGATTATGCGTTGTGCAGTGATCCTATCCACCTATGATTATGCAGTGGTTCTTCTTGGCTGGGAGGGACTCAGAAGAACACTGATTACGCAGTGTTTTTCTGATTGATGATCCACTGTTAGCTTGTTGCCCCTAATCAGCTCCATGCTCGATCTACCGTCTTCACCGGAATATAACACCGGCAGTCATTATCACTGTGTGTAGACAGAAAGGTTCCCCAAATGCAGTTATTATCATGACCACCTTTGGTGAAAACGGTAGCCCCCACTAATTATGCAATGATTGATCGATCTAGCCCCACTGATTATGCAGTGATGGACTGATCGGGGTATGAGAGTGACGTCTCCTGTGTGTCATCACAGTCTGGAATAGAGTTGGACCCCACAGGAATGCGGAAAGGAAGAATGTTTCCACGGAACTGTTTCCAGGAACCCACAGGCAGCAGAGGACCTTCTGGCAAAAGCGAAATGTCTTCCAAATACTGGTTTCCGGAACCCCACAACCCGCAATTTATGGCGTGGAAGAACACGTATGGCCGTTTTCACATCGTCCGCGGCGCAGAAAAGTGGCTCTGGAGGGCATCTCGCCGCGATTTTGTGCCGAAAGTTGAGAGTGAGGGAGGGAGTGCACGGGGTACTTTCCAAGGTCGCGCCCACCGTTTGAACCAGCAAGTGTCCGGTCCCCTTCGGCCCTCTCCGCACCGGGAGGTCGCACTGCCTCTCGCACACGCCACTATGCGTCACCCACATGTGGCGGCACAGTCATTCCTTGGGTCCACCCCACGCCTTCTGGGCATTCGGCCACTTTCCTTTTCGGGATGCTGAATGGGCACCTTTCCTATTACGGAATATCACTTGCGCACTTTGCCGCAAAACACAGTCCGCTATGGGGTCCCGGCAAAACAGTTTCCAACCTTACCAAAATCGTTCGGCCGCTTTTTACAGCCAGACGTCTTTTCCATTGTTTTTCCTGTGGGGTCCAACTCATAGCTGAGTCTTCACATCTGCTGCTGCTTTTTCGTTTCGGGTACTGCTGGTATTGCTGTTCTGGGTGGGGGGAGGGGGAAGAAGACAGATCATACGTGGATGAGTGAGGTTATACTCTGTGGACCAATGTGTGTATCTGCAACTCCATGTTTTCTGTGTCAAAGCTCTGTCCACCACCTTCTGAGAGCGAGTTCTCGTTCTTCTCTTCACCAGAACTTTTACTTAGAAGCAAAGTTAGCAAACATGTGCAAAACAATGTTAACCCAAATTAAATTCTTTCTGTCTTTTTCTAATGGGCTGACAAATCCCCATGTTTTTGTTGTGCGTTTCGTTTTCTGTTTGTGTTGGGCCGCAGAAAAGTTTTGAAGCGCTGCAGCTTCCGATGCCAAAGCTGCCAGAGAGCTTATGATGGGTCTGCAGGTTACGTCGATCTGACGGTCCTTTCTGAAAGCAATCAGTACAGGGAAAGTCAGTCCATTGGCACAAGTGCATTCAGGTAAAGCAGTCCTGGTAGTGTGGCTGCTGCCTCTCTGCTCCCTTTTCTTTCTCTAAAACAAACGACGCCTGTTTGACAGCATAGCCTTCGGGACCCGTACGGCGAAACCATCTACAGAGATGCTGATTGTGTTGGCTGACATCTGTCTGTGTGTAGCCCTATAAACACACTCCTTCCACATAACATCTATTGATCTCTCTGGGCACCCTATGTACACGTGATGGCTCCAGAGGGAGATAAGCAAATACACAACAGGTCCAGGGCTACTCAAGAAGTCGCACCATGCAGCCCTGCCCTAATTAAATCCAGAAGATATGTCTTAAATTTTCTACCCCGACAAAACGAAGGTCGTCTAGTCCAAAAGAATAACAAGTATTACAATCAGGGAATTTCAGGGTAGTTTTGCAGCTGATGGCCGACCTGCAGCCTACAGGTAAGGCCGACCGGTAGGCGGTCTGCCGACTGGTCCCAAGAGGGCCATCTACTGATTCATTTTTATATCTGAGTTTGGGGCTGTACTGCGGTTGCTGACTACAGCCAAAATCCGCTGAGAAACCTCTGGGGAAGGGGGGGTATGGGGGTGTTGGGGGCAGTTATGGGGATGTTGTGGGATGTTCGGGGTGTTGAGGGGGGGTATGGGGGTGTTAGGTGGGTTATGACGGGGATACGGGGGGTTAGGGGTGGGGAATATTCCGGGGTTATGGTGGTCTCGCTTCTTTTTCTTTTCTTTTTTTTTTTTTGGGCGGGGTGCCTACCAAATGTCGACTGTGTGGGTGGTGACGGGTGGATTGGTGAGCTGGTAGGCTGCTGACCAATCGAGTGGCGCCTACCGTCAGCACAACTACTCTGATTACAATCAACCTGAATGTGTAATTATCACTAATTAATCAAAGAGTCGCTGAAAGACAGATGGCCACCCTTGACTCGAGCGTCATGACAACAAAGCGCAAATTCCTGGTGGTTAGTTCGGGTAGATAGGCTAACACTGAGGGGTTAGGATGAAGAGATCTGTTTAGGTAGTATCTCTTTGCTCAATGTTTCTCTTTCCTTCTTTGTTGGCCATTTCTTCATCTTCACATGCTTTTGGTGTAGATGGCGTGGCTCCGCAGCTCGACAACCAGTATCTCTTGGTCTGAACTGCTGAGAGGCTTAATGGGGCGAATTCAGCTTTCGGCTAATTTGGCTAATTCAGCTAATTCGGCCAATTCGACTAATTTGGCTAATTCGGCTCATTCGGCTAATAGTGGTGACGGCAATGAGGGTAATGAGGCCAGCTACCTCGCTGCTGGTTTCTGGTGTCACTGAGAGGAGAATCCTTGCTGTCCAGGAGAGAAATCGGGAAATACGGTAGGCACTACTTTGGGAAGAAGCTTAGTGTGCCCGCCCAGGTAGTGGCAGTGGTAATGGGAGAAGGAAGCTTTGTGCACACCCTAAGTCTACCCTCTTCTCCCGAACCAGAGGTGACAACCGGAAGTTTCAGGATTACTTGTACCCAACCTAACTGCACCCTCTTTGAAAACCAACCACCCATACCCACTGTATACCTGGCCTACCGGACCTTTACCTGCTCGAAAAGAAAAAGACCTGCCCTACCTGAAGCTCTTCAAACTGTTACTGCCTATTCCTGCCCATGGACTTTTTTTTTCTTCAAAACCACCCATGCCCGCCTGAACCCAAACTGTTTGTTAACCTCCCCTACCCTACGCAGCCCAGGTTTTCTTTACCCAACCCACCCACAATTGTGTGCACCAGCCGCGCCCGTCTCCGGAGACCTAATGCCTTCTTTGGCTGCTGATCACACCCACAACACCCTCCTGCTGGGTCACACCTGTGATGCCGGCCATGGAAGCTATGGAGGATGGACGATTACGAGCGGCGAGGAGGACAACGGGTGGGGACGTGAACGGCGGGTGGAGACTCTGGAGAGTAGTGGCAACAGGGAATGGGAAGGGGCGGGGTGCAATGGGCCTCGCTCCACTACTCACGAAATGTTGAAAATGAGAATGAATCTTCTGCTGGAACATGGGAAGATATACCGTCTTTTTGTTTTCTTCTTTGCATTTCGTGAGAAGTGGAGCGAGGCCCACTCGAAAGGCCCAACTCGAAGTCGGGAAAATTTTGGACTTTCAACAACGCAGCGGCCTGGTGGTGGGGGGAAATTTTATTTTTTGGCTGTTTGGGACTTTCAACGTGGCAGCGGGAGAAAACAATTTGGGCCTAGAACTTGTGGTGGTGGGAGAGGGGGGTGGAGGGAGGGGGTTGGCTGGGTTGGGGGGTTGAAATGGGTAGATATTCCATGGTTACCCGATAGGAACCTCTACCCGCCCGTACCCATACTCGTATTTTTTGTTGCCACCCATACCCGTTCTATTTTCTTTGGGCGCCCATACCAGGGTTCCCCCCCCCTCCTTGCCCCTACCTGCCCCTACCTGCCCATGATCTCCATAAGGGCAACTGTGCCCGCCCTAACAGCGGCCACTATTTTTTTGCCTGCCCATACCCAACTCCCCCTTAGGAAGGGGTACCCAGCCCCACTCGTAACCTGGCGGTTACAGTTGGGTATGGTCGGGTATGGGCAACGGTTACCCGTTTGCCCTCTCTGTCCCAAACCTTTTGGAAATGGCAGGTCATCTTAGTAGTAATTTGGGCAACTTTCAAAAGGAAGGGGGCGGGGGGGCGCGCGGGGGTGGAAGAGGGGAGGGTGTATAATAATGACCATGCCTTCTAACTAGGGGGTGGGTGGGGGGTGAGCGGGGTCTGGTTAGCGACGACCTTTTTTTTTTTTTTTTTTTTTTATCAGAACCTGTTGGTTCTGGCTCCTGCCATTCTGGGGAGCGACAGTCCGGTTCCTATTCCCCCGGCAAGTCAAAGCTGAATACAATACACACACAAATACGCTCCTCCCCATTCCGGTTGAGAGGTCCGAGTGGACGGCATTGATTACTTCCTTTGGAAAGGATATACCACCCCTCACCCCTGCCTAAGTTAGCCTACTTGACTAAGATTCTCACTGTTGTAAATAGGCTGATTTCTATGTACCCTGAGTGGGGAATTGGCTCCAGATACCTACTATAGTTGCTGGTTCCTCCCTCCCCTCTCCCAGTCTAAACTGTCATTTCCAGGTCGTCCTCTTGAACTCAGCCAGAATGCTGGAAACCGGGTCCAGCGTCCCCTTTGTCCTCTTATAGCACATAGATTAGCGGCTGGGAATTTCCTGGTGTGGCTTTGCTTTACCTTTGATTTGATATCGCCTCAGAGATTATTTTGTCGTGATCTCCCTCCCTCTTGCAGGATTCCTCTGTTATCCTACGTTTATGAAAGAGGCTGGAGGCAAGGATTTGTGCGCTATGGTGCCCCAGGGGTGGAACAGGAGGTAATTTTCTCTTTTGGCATCATTATCACCTTTGTTTTCTTGTCTTTTTTCCCCTTCTTTTCCTTTTTTCTTTTTTTTTAAACATCACTGACGATTCACCGTTGCCTCCATGACCTTTTCCGTCGTCTTCATCACCACTGTTACCTTTGTGAACACGACGCCGACGCTGCTGTCATTGCCATCACTGTCGTCGCTGCCGTCTCGCTGGCTCTGCAGCTGCTGCTGTCATCACTGTCACCAGTGTTCAGACTGCCACCGCTGCCATTGTAGGAAGTCTATGTGAGTGAGTGTTGGTTTTCAGACAACAAACAACCAGAATCATAACACACACACACACAAGTGCACAGCATTTGCACCACTTGCAGCCAGTTTTAGCACAAGTGGGACTGATCAACCTCCGCTTACTGCACCTGACCCGTCAATTCCTCATCCACCTGTCCCTGCATATTCCCCCGCCTAAAATGATAATGAACCACCTTCAGATCACCTGATGAAACCTCCAACTCGAGATGCTCTCTCTCCGGAGCGCATACCGGATCCAATGGAGTTAATACAGCTGGAGGAACCTGACAGAAATGGTCAAGACCGCAATGAATCTCCACCGGTGGTAATGCAGGACCATACGGGTGGCGAAGGGCCCCGGGGGCCCCGGTAGCTCAGGTAGTCATGTGGTAATGCAGGACCATGCGGGTGGGGAAGGGCCCCGGGGGCAACTCGGGAGCCCAGGTGGTACCCTATCGGCCAAACCATCCCAGCTCGACCAGGGTACCTTGGGGAGGGGTCTGCTGATCTTTGTGATTCCACCCACTCCATTCCACCCTTGCTAGCCTCCCTCCCTGCGCCCCTCCCAGCCATTCCTTGCAGAACCCAGAGATGATGTTAGTCAAGTCTGTTCTTTGGGGTAAATATTGGAGTTTGGTTTGGACTTAAGACCATTGGGCTCTAATCCCGGTTTCCACATCCTTGCGAATCGTGTCTGTCATTTCCCCATCTTGAACATGTGCCTTGTCAATGGCAATCATGCACCGTCTCCACCACAGGGCCCATATGACCGCTCTCCTCCGAGCTCAAAAAGGTTTCTTGTGAACTCATTTGTCTGGGCCATCCAGTGGCCACACAGCAGTGCCCGCCATTCCCAGGGCCATTCAAGATCTGTTCCAAGCTGTTCCCATATCCGAACCCACCATCGCCAGGTGAGGAATGCCCTGGTGCACTGCATAAACACGTGCTCCATGGTCTCGTTTATTTTACGGTTAGCATTCCTTGACGCCGAGGGAATGGAGGTGAAGGGTTTTGGACTGCGGGGACCCTGGGATATTCCATCTCCATTCCTCAGGGTCAAGGGGTAGGTCATGTATCGGGAGATCGGGCCTGTAAGCATACCAGTCATCACCTTTTTTGTAACCCTGAATACGGAATACCCTATCCCGTGCAATCCATGCTGTCCGGTCTGGACGATACCGGCTCAGTTTTCCCTGTGGGGAGCACTGGAAAAGGTTAGCCCAGACCTCCCCCTGTCGTACCATGTTTATACTGCCCACTTGACCTGGATCCTCAGCGATTGCTATCCAGTCACTTTCAACCAGGGTGGGACCCCAGCGTAGGATGCGGACCCATGCACAACAAATATCATTTCCTCTAGATGCACGCCCAAATCTTCTAGCATGTGGGAAGCGGTCACTGAGTTCCTCCTCAGAAAACCAGTCTCTTTTCTGCTGGTCCCACAGGTCCTTTATTTTGAAAACGCCCCTTTCGGCCCAGGAGGACCATGGCCAATTGGAACGGGAGAAAACCCTTCCCCTGCCGGTCAGTCAGAGCCCTATTCCCAAAGAGGGGCTGCCTTGCCACCTCCTCCCAACGGGATGGGGCGGGCCAATCTGGCAGGGAAAGCTTACGCCAGTTGGTGATCAGTTGTGTCCAGAAGTTGTCCCTCCTGAGGTCCACCCTGGCTGCTGCCCTTTCCGGGTCCTGGCATCTGCCAGCACTGGGCCTGGGCACAACCCAAAACCTATCGTCCAGCCATGCCAGCGGGTGCAGCGAGGGGGGGCCTTTGGGTGCAAGCTTGGCGATTTGGGCCAGCACAAGGGGTGCCCAAGGCACCTCTGGGGCGAAGACCAGGCGCTGGACCCACTGCAGGGGAAGTGCCACCGTCTGTGTGCCTAGGTCCAGTATGCCAAGGCCGCCCCGAAGTTTTGGTTGAATCACAGTCCCCCAGGCAACCCAGCTAATCACCCCTTTCAGCTCGTGGTTTCCCCTCCACAGAAAGGTTGCGGCCAGCTTCTTGAGCCTGGACAGGGCGGGCCTGGAAAGGGACCAGACCATCGCTTTGAACCACAGGGTCGCAAGCACCATGTTATTCAGGACCAGTGCCCCCCCGAAGAGGGAAGTGTGTTTCCCATTCCACTCCCCAAGTTTCTGCATCACTGGCCCAATGATCCAGCTGTCATTGGAGGCTGGCTTGCCCATGGCGGTCATCTGGACACCTAGGACCCTAATGGGGGTGTCAAGGGGTTGCCAAGAAATCCCTAGATCCTCCAGGGGCCTTCCTCCATTGTGGTGCAGCCACCAGCCCAGCCTCTTATTCCCCGAGTTATTTGCTATGTCCGACAGGGCACAGAAGCGGTCCATCAGGCTCCTTATTTCTAACAGGTTCTGCCTAGAGGCTTCGTCCATAATTGTCAGGTC
The DNA here is from genome assembly GCA_003427395.1 of Chara braunii. Lineage (NCBI taxonomy): Eukaryota > Viridiplantae > Streptophyta > Charophyceae > Charales > Characeae > Chara > Chara braunii. The sequence continues at coordinate 7,425,444 of BFEA01000001.1, forward strand.
ATCTGCAAATATGGAGCTTACCTGTATCGCCTCTTCCAGTGTAGCTGAAGTTCGGATCCTCTTAATGTCCTTATGTGTGCGGAGGTTTGCGGCCAGGGCTTCCATCACCACCACAAACAGATTGGGCGCAATGGGGTCACCCTGGCGAACAGAGCGGAAAAGGGGAAATTCCAAAGCCAGGCTGCCATTGATTTGGACTTTGGTTGTTGCATTTTGGTGGAGGATCCTCACCCAGTGTCTGAGACGGTGGCCAAATTTCATCTTTGCAAGGCATTTATCCAAGAAGGTCTAGTCCACGTCGTCATAGGCCTTCTCGAAATCCACAAAGATGATGGCCACATTACATTTGGACTGTCGCGAGACTCTGATCATCTCGTTTACCAGCAGGGCATTGTCCTGGATGCGCTGTCCTTTAAGAAAGCCCGTCTGGGTGGGGTGTATTACCTGTTCCGTCACCGGAAGCATCCTATTGGTTAGGGCCTTGGCGACCATTTTGTATACCACCGTTAACAGGGTCATAGGTCTGTAAGTCCATATGTTCATATTGTCGCCGTACTTATAAAGCAGTGTAAGGAACCCCTGGCCCAAATATCAAATTCATTTCTATTCAATCCAATGTGCATATTCAAATCAATTTACTTCAATTTCAATCCAGCTCCAATTCCAATTCCAATTCCAATTCCAATTCAATATCAAAGTTGAGTTAGCATCCATTCAAACCGATGTAATGCATCCACATTACAGTCTGTTGATGTGTTTTTTTTTCACACCATTGTGACTCAACACATTTCAAATTTTCAACTCATTCATTTTGCCTCATTTCACTCCATATGACGAAATGAGGCACAATGTGGCAAAATGTGGCACAAATGTGGCACTCCGATCGTTTCATTGATTTCAATTCTCAGAATCTCAGTTCAAAAATCAAAATTATCAAATCAATTCCCTCCTCTCCCCTCCCCTCCCCTGCCCTGCCATTCAATTCAATTCAATTCAATTCCCTTTCAATAGAATAGATCCATCCTAGACTTTCGCCCCCACAAGTACATTACATGTAATTCATGAATGTATGAAGGCCACGAAGTGGGAGAGGCAGGATTCGAACCTACGTAGAAATATAACCTTCAACAGATTTACAGTCTGTCGCTTTTAACCACTCGGCCACTCTCCCGAAGAATTCAGCATCCTACAGGATTTGAACCTGTGACCTTCAACTTAGAAGGTTGTTGCTCTATCCAGCTGAGCTAAGAATGCAACTCGCCCAAAAGAGTCAACGCAGCCGCCACAACAAAACAAGCAGCTTATTTTATTTATGTATGCGCTCATCCACGCGTCCCCCCGGACGCGGGGGTGGGGTTAGTGTCTTATTGGCCGCCTGACCTGACGGTTGGTTGCCTTTAATTCAAAACATCTAAATCTATATGGTATGGAAATTGAATTTGTTTCAACTTCTTCAATTCCCTCAATTCAATTTAATTCAATTTAATTCAATTTAATTCAATTTAATTCAATTTAATTTAATTCAAATTTTCAATTCAATTAATTCAATGCAATGTAATTCATGGAGTCTTGAGTGCTGCGGTGAGGTGGTACTAGGTATTAGTATGATGACATATGCCGAAATGAGGTGAAGGAAATGTGGCACAATGTGTGTGACAAACTTGTGATCAGGCATTAAAGTATCCCCCCGCTCCGGCCAACGTCATTCTGGCCTCTCTCTCTCTCTCTCTCTCTCTCTCTCTCTCTCTCTCTCTCTCTCTCTCTCTCTCTCTCTCTCTCTCTCTCTCTGTGTGTGTGTCTGTCTCGGTGTGCCTGTCCCCCTTGTTGTGGTGAAGCTTGAATGTGTTTTTTCAACTTTGAGCTTTTTCCAACTTTTTTTTTTTTTTACCTTCATGTCATGTCCATGCAGTTCAGGCGTGCACAGGAGTACCTGGCTCCGGCCAAAGGTGGGATTTTGCTGGATGCCAGCTGTGGCAGTGGTTTGTTCTCTCGCCGCTTTGCACAATGCGGTGACTACTCCGCTGTCATTGCAATGGACTTCTCAGAGGGAATGCTGAAGCAGTCAGAAGCATTCATGGATGAGGATCGCTCATTGGACGACTCGTATGGCAAAACTTGCAAAACCCCGAACCTCTGTTTCTTTCTTTCCTTCTTTTTTTTAATTTTTTTTATTTTTTATTATTATTAAAAAACAGGTCCTTATGGCCCTGGCTCCATTTCCATTCTGGGGAGCGTCAGTCCGGTTCCTATTCCACCGGCAAGTCAGAATGAAAGAATACAACTTGAGTAGCACACACACGCTTCCTTCCGTCTGGCCGAAGGACCCCTGAACAGCATTGATTGCTCCACCGTAGTGGAGGATTGACTGTCAGCTTGCCCTTCGCTCTTCTCTCCTCTCAGACCTGGTATCCAGATCTGTCAGATATAACCATTTAACCTAGAGCGAGAGAGCACACTCCTTGCCTTTGTTACCTTGTCGTTTCTCCTTTTAGTCCTCCAGCCCTTTCTCAGAAGGCTACCAACCATTCTAAATCCTCAGTCCACACTCTGTATTCTTAAGCTTGGACAGCCACTCTCCTTCCCCAGCCTATCTTCCTCCACCCGAACCTCTGTTTCTTAAACTTGTTTTTTTTTTTTTTTTTTT
>BFEA01000001.1:7477051-7491336 GCA_003427395.1 Chara braunii
CCTCGGGGATACATCGTGCAGCTCTCGCCATCTCAGAATAGTCCCTCTTCCCTCTCGGACCGTTCCTCTGATGGATTGACTACATCCCCTCCAGTGATTCTCCCTCCTAATTCTGCCTAYGACTGTGCYGYGGCCAATTCTTCCRGCTTTCACCYTGACCCTTGCTCCKCGCCCGTTCACTCCGAGACAAATACATGTCCTAGACCATGGAAAACACGAGTAAGACTAAGGAAAGGTCTCRCTCAACAGAGGTCGGGAACGCTGTCCTCGGCTCCTGCCTCGCCTCGTGACTCTGAAACACGAAATTTGCTCCCTGCCGGAATGAGAACCGCTCCGGTGGCCATGATAACTTCTCAGACCAGTCTGCGCTTCTCCTTGGACTTCCTTTATGGTGAGTCGGGCCGGCAGCTCGAAGTTCCTTCCCGTCCCCTCTTCTTTTCTTTGCAGCACCCGGCCACGATTCCGCAAATCCCAGTTTCGGTTCCCACTTCATCCTCATCTTCCCTCCGGGCAGGGCATCTGATATCACCCGAGGGCGGTGTTTCTCTTCCTGGGTCTCTCAGCCGAACACCCGGTTCCAGAGTCTTTCCTGGAATAGTCAACAACTCTTTGTCGGGTGCTTCCCCCGGTTTGCAGACCCCGTTACACCTGTCAGGTCATCGTGCATACCTTGCCAGTGGCGAAATTGGAAACTCTGGAAGGACACACGTACAAAATTCTGTGGGCCCGTCGCATGCCCCCTCCCTTGGCGGCGTTGCCTCTCCTTCTCCTCCCGGCTGTGGCCCTCTGAATATCAGGGACGTTTCTCTTGGACAACCCCAAATCGTAAACCCTTGCGGTCGGGCCGAACAGCTCTCGTCTTCTCTGCCCCTTCCATGCACATTCCAGTCGGCAGAAGATGCACACGTGCTTTTAAATCCTTCCCCTGCATTGGGTCCTCTCTCACCCGTMGGCTGCGCAACAGCCWTCCGGCCCACTGCAAACGGGCTTCCAGGGTGCCGATTGATCCCATTTCATTCATCCTCGGCTGTCCCAAGGGAGATGCTGCTGTCCCCCGACCCGTTGCCACGGCAAAGTGAAAGTGCATTCGGTAGCATAAACAACCCTCAGTTGAYCGCTGCTCGGGATAGCCGGCAAGCGAGGCAGTCCCGTATGACGATTGTCCGATTGAAACGTCAGCCCCGCCCCCTTCGTCTACCTGCTCGGCGCCTTCCCGGCAGCAGAACGACAGATTGCACTGCACGTGCTGTTGTCTCGTCGGCTGGCAGTTTACCTGTGCGAGTGCAGACACGGAATCCTGTGCCCTTGCAAGACTCTGTGCTGCTGCCCTTCAACTGCCCACGTCCTCTGCCCAACGAAGAGGTGGGTTTACATGTGAATCCGCAGCGTTCGCCTCACGTTCTTGCTTCGTGTCTTCCTGATCAACCCACACAGACACTTCAGGAAGGCTTTTCTGCTTCTGCCTTGCAAAGGTCGACAAGGCTTGAAATACGACGACGACTTGCGGGCCAGCCGATCGACCGGCAAAGTCCCAGCGAATGTATGACTCCCGCGTCGGCTGCCCGTATCATGAGAGCACAACGAATGCAGTCTATGATTCAGAAACGAGTTTCCCGATCTCGTGACGCTGCCCGGGCTTCGCACCCTGTCTGTGGGCCATCCTCGCTAGGGCATTTGGCTCCCTTCCGAGACGGACACCATCCTGTATGCACAATTGTATATTCATGACCCTTCCGAGACGGACACCATAACAGATGCTCGCGAGCTGATGAGAGCGATGATTCAACGACTGCAGCTTCTTCTGCGTCAGTGCCACCCATATGTTAAGGACTTTATTACATACGCAGACATGGATGAGAATGTCAGGGAGAACATTAAGATCGTTATTAACCCTCATGCGCGTCCTGAAGGGACACATGAGCGCAGATACAACAAACCGGAAAATTTCGAGGAGGTGTGCAYCCTCCTTGCTGACACCTTACAGCCTGATGAGGTGCAGGTTCGTTATAGACCCGATCGTAATTCCCCGTTCCCTTTCGAAAATTTCAAGGATGACAATAGAGCCTATGACCCGCTCCACTACGTGCTCTTCTTTCCCAAAGGAGAGGATGGTTGGTGTAAACAGCCCGACACTTCCAGGGGCAATCCAACTAAGATCACGCCTCGTGAGTTCTATGCGTTCCATCTGCATGAAAGGGTGGGTGAACGCATCACTCTTCTTTGTGGCGCAAGACTCTTCCAAGAATACTGCTGCATGGCTTTCGCTAAGATAGAATCTCGCAGGCTAAGCTACTTGGAMAAGAACCAWAACAAACTGCGGGCGGAGCATTATAAGGAGCTTYGCAGAAGTGTGGCAAACAATGAACACAGCAGTGGCGTCGGCACTAAAGTCATGTTGCCATCCACWTTCACTGGCGGACCCCGCTATATGACGGAGAAATACTATGACGCAATGGCTGTTGTGCAAAAGTTCGGTAAGCCCGACCTCTTCATTACTGTGACCTGCAATACTAACTGGCCAGAAATTAAAGACGCACTGCTTCCTGGCCAGTCAGCTTCTGACAGACCAGACTTATTGGCAAGGGTCTTCAAAGGCCACCTTGACCAGTTGATTCACGAAATTAAAGACAAACATATCTTTGGCAAACCCGCTGCTTTGTTTTACACAGTGGAGTTCCAGAAGCGTGGCCTCCCGCATGCCCACATACTGCTTATCCTTCACCGCGCTGATAAAATCACGACTCCGGCAGGGGTTGATGAGTTCATATCTGCAGAGATTCCTCACGAGGGACTCCTGCGAGACAAAGTCTCCACGTTCATGATACACAACATTTGTGGCTCAGAGAAGCCGTCTGCAGTTTGTACCAAGAACGGTCGGTGCACTAAACATTTCCCCAAACCGTTTGCTGAACGGACTACCTTTCGTCAACAACAAGGTTATCCTGTGTACAGACGTGGAGGTCCACAATCGGGCGGCTGTTCCTTATGTGATGATAGCATAACGTATGCCAACGGTCGCGTTGTGCCTTATAACGCCTATCTCCTGCTCCGTTTCAACTGCCACATTAATGCTGAGTACTGTGCTAATATACTCGCCTGCAAATATCTGTATAAATATGTGCTTAAAGGCTCTGACTGCGTTATGGTTGCCGAGCTGCAACCACAGCAATTGTCCAATGAAATAAAAAAATACCGTGATATGCGCTGCGTTGGTGCAAGTGAGGCTTGCTGGCGCATATTTGAATTCCCGATAACACGACAATGGCCCCCTGTCGAGCGCCTTTCTGTTCATCTCCAGGGCGAGGAGCCCGTTTGTTTCGAAGAGGGGAACGAAATTGAGGCAGCAGAGAATGGTCCTCCTCGTACGAAGTTAACTGCGTGGATGGATTTGAATAAGGAATTGAGAACAGGCGGTGCAACCGTTATCCTCCGTACGCAAACATTACGGATACGCATACGTGGCACCGAAAAACGGAAGTTTGGAAGCCTCGCATAAAAACAGGCAAGGCCGACACATTTCGGAAAATCTGCAGGTTGCGCAATGTGTCCATTGCTGAAGGGGATTTGTACTACCTGCGCATTCTCCTGCGCCACGAACATTCTCTTGAAGCAGCTTCCTTCGAAGAGTCGAAGACAGTTGACAACGTTACTTGCCAGACGTTTCGTGAGGTCTGCCAGCATTTACAGCTTCTGCACGACGACAAAGAGTACGACGCAGACATGAGAACTGCTGCAGACAACTACATGCCTTCCCAAATCCGTCAGGTCTTTGCCATGCTTCGTGCATATGGTCCCCTTGCCGATCCTATGTCTCTCTTTTTAAAGTACTGGGAACCTATGTCAGAGGACTACGTGAGAAGGCTGCCTAATTTGACACTGTCTCCTGCTGTCTTACAAACACTTGCACTTCTTGACATAGATGCTGAGCTCCTCGATATGAAAACAGACATGTCCACTGTCGGTTTGTCCTTCCCGGATATGGACGCTTTGCAGTGTGCTAAACAGCTGCGGAGCCGCCTGCTCTTCCAAGGGCTGCCAGAACTGATCCAAGAAGAGTTGGCCTATGACAGGGACCAACTCAACCTTGTCTGGGAAACCAATGTGCCAATGTTGCGGTCCTCCCAGCGGGTGCTCGTCGAGGGGGTTGTTGATGCTGTCCTCAAAAGGACTCCTCTTTGTGTTTTCGTTGACGCACCTGCTGGCACGGGTAAAACATTCTGTATTAACACGATTCTTTCCGGTGTTCGCCGTCATGAGGGCTGCATAGCTCTTGCAGTCGCCTCAAGTGGTATTGCATCGCTGCTCTTGCCGGGGGGGAGGACAATTCACTCCAGATTCCGTGCGCCCTTGACACCCGATGATAAAAAACCATTCGCGATTCCAAAGCAAAGCGAATTGGCCAGTCTTATTAGGCGAACACAACTTATAGTGTGGGACGAGGCACCCATGACACATCGCTCTCACTTGGAGGCCCTGGACATTACATTGCGTGATCTGTGTGACTCTGACCTCCCTTTTGGGGGCAAGGTCGTCCTCTTGGCAGGTGATTTCAGGCAGGTCCTCCCTGTTGTCAGATGGGGTAGTCGCGCTCAACAAATCAATGCTTGCATTAAGTCGTCCCACCTTTGGCGCTACTTCCATACTCATCAGCTCGACGAGAACATGAGAGTCCTTCGTCGTGGCAATGATGCTGTGGCAAGACAATTCGCTGATTTCCTTCTTAGGTTAGGTAATGGGCAGCACGACGTCGTTGACCCGAGTGATCCTGAGATTATAGAGCTGCCCCGCGAGATCTGTACAGATGGACCTCTGCTGGATCTCATTCGCTGGACGTTCCCACATGTGGTTGACCATCTGGGTGACATGGACTACCTCTCTGGGCGCTTAATACTTTGCCCCCGGAATGATGGTGCCAACTATGTGAATGACCTCATTCTTGAGTCTATACCCGGCCACACCACTGTGTTGCACTCCGTCGACAGCACACCGTCCGACTCTACTGGTCTGGATGTGCCTCCTGAATACCTTAACGCGTTGGAACCCTCAGGCCTTCCGTCTCACAGGCTCAAGGTTAAAAAGGGTATACCTATTATGTTGCTCCGCAACATATCTCCGAGAATGGGCATGTGCAATGGTACCCGCCTCATTGTAAACAAAATTGTGAATAACAGGTTGATTGAGGCTACAATCCTTCCCAACAAGAAAACTGCAGTCATTCCCCGACTGAACCTCACAGCGGATGAATTGGCTGGATTCATATGGCAACCCCGTCAATTCCCCGTCAAGGTTGCTTTTGCCATAACGATTAATAAGTCCCAAGGGCAAACAGTTTCCAGGGCTGGCGTCTGGCTGCCCAAGCCTGTCTTTGGCCATGGCCAGCTCTATGTTGCATTGTCGCGTGTTGGGCATCCCGATGACATCAGGGTTTTATTGCCTGATGCTTCAATGAGAACAAAGAACGTTGTCTACAAGGAGTTGCTCGCATGATGTTTTYTGCTTGCTTTCAGCTCCCRTCACGTTTCAAACTGGCCTGTTATGTGCTCCGCATTGCTAACATTCCTTCTGCTATCTGTTGTTTTCCTGTTTGCTGTGCCCTCCAGGAATGCGCATGAACGCTTGGAATCCGATCTCCCTGCCAACAGCATAGAGCGCTCTCATGAAGGACCGCACACCGCTATCGTCCACTTTGGCCGTGCCTCATCTCTGTATTCTGTATCCCTGCACGCTCCCATGCAGGACTTGACACCATAAACGTTGGTATAATGAATCTTGAATCTTCAAATGATGACCTGTGTCCAAACCACGAGTCGGTGAATTCGACAGCCAGCAGAACACCTGCCACCCATCCGTCCCTGGAACACATTCGCCCCGATAACATATCAGGCGCTGATTCCAATTCGCAAGATCTCCACTTACCTTCCCATCCTACTGTGACCTTCTTCGCAGGGTCTATTGACCACGACATTGACCCCGAAACAGTTGTGGCAGTCCTAGAAACGCAAGACACACTTCTGCCAGCCTCTGTGGAGGCCGATGCGGCAGAGACTCGCTTCCTTGCACTCAGAAATTCTATCGTGATTTCGGCACAGAACAAAGGAGCCATCATTTCTCCGAGATCGTCGTTTGCATCTGACGTTCATGGCACGAATCTCGATTTGCCATTAGGTCTGCAGGCAGGGACACCACCAAATTCTCTCATTTCCCAACCCGCAAGTGTTACAAATTCCCAACCCCGGTCACCCACTGCTGTAACTGCCCGCTCTTCGCTCGTCATCACGCCACCCGCTTCCAGCCTTTGTGACCGGAATCCGCACCTCCTCGTGACTGATAGAACCTCTGCCAGAGCCGCCTTGCCCGCAGATACTCCTTCGCCCTTGCGCCTTCCATTCAGCACAGCAATGACGCTTCCAGTGGACAGCCGACAAACCGATCAGTCTGCATGTTTTTCAGCTTCTGCTACGGACTCTCTCTTACATCCTCTTCTACACCGGACTTCCCACACGAGTCAGCACACAGAATTTGGGAATGCATCTCCACAGAATATTGCCAATTCTGATGGTCACAACGCCTCTGACGATCCACCTGCTTATGCACCGACCATTCAACCCCGCCATGATGCAAACACGATCCAACATTCCTCTCACGACTCTCCTACCTCTACGCCTGACYGTACCACGCCYGTTCATGAGAACACTGACCCGGTTGCTGGTCAACAGCGAATTSGAAAGTCCCAAAACCTTTCCAGCCAAGGGCATCCGGTGTMTGCCAACATGCCCCGSTCCTCCGATCTTTCTCAGCCGCAACGAGTGATTTCATCACAGGGCGCACTCCGCACAGTCCATGCCAGTCGCGACGGCCGGTATATAATCCTTCACCCTCTTCGAACGCAAAGTCAGCCAATCTGTCTACGCACGCCCTCTCCGCCTGTGGGTTCACAAAATCTTCATGCTCGCCAGTGTCAAGATGGGTCCCGGACCCCAGCTCCCCAATCCCTGTCCAGCCAGGCGAACGCGGCTATGGACAATATCCAGCATCTACCTCAGGTCCTACCGACTTCTGCAGAAACCGCTGGCAACGCAACCGACAACCATTCTAACCGGACTTCCGAAGACCCTTTCTCACTGTTTTCGCAAGAACATCTGACACAGCCAAATTTGCAATCTGCGACACCGGCTGCCTCCGCCGGTGTTCCTCATCAACAAAACAGCCCTTCCTCCCGAGGCACAAAACGCAAAGCTGTGCCTCCGGCTGGAAGGCCACACATTTTGCTGTCTAACACAACGAAAGTTCTTGCCCTTCAGGGAGGAACGTTTCTGTATCGCCACACCCCAGTCCGCGCCCCTATTTGGTTGGACAGTGCGAAGACAGTGAAGGTGAATGATCAGACGACACACCTCCTGTCTACGTGGACTGATATAGTGCAAAAGTATGGAGAGGCACGTCTTCTTAATGCCATACTCTTTGATCATTTTTATAACAATATGGAATGTGAGCCTGATGAGAATATGTGGAAAAACTTCCTCATGCACAGGGCAGAAATTGAACGGAAATTTCAGCCGGTACGCCCGGCCGATGATGAAAGGATTGTTGACAGCGGTCATGTCTTCTACGCTTTCCAGCTTCTCCAACTGATACTTAAAAAAGAATACGAATCCTTGCCTCAAACCGAGGTCCGGCATTATGTCAGTGGTATTCCTGATTTGCCGGAATCCGATACTCCTTTCGAGTTCTACCGATATGCCCGAGTCACAACTGTGGCTGCTCGCCTGCCCAGAAACCGCTCCCCTGAGGTGCCTTATGTCAGGGCCTGTGATAGACGGTGTCCCATTGCAACATATGGCCTGGACACATTCTGGGCGTCCCCGAAAATGTTCCCAAATCACACCTCTCACAAACTCGCTGTTCGCGAACGTCCTGATGCACCTCTGGCTATCGTATATCCAACATCTGATTCGATTCCCGCCTCCTCCCCTTTCAACAATGCTGGTCGCCGTGGACTCTGGCTGCCCCCGACACCTCCACCCTTCCCCCTTCCGCTCGCCTCTGCACTCGCACCTGCTGGAAGTGTTCCTGCCATCCCCTCTTCTTCCTCTACAAAATTAGATCCGTCACGGTTTGCTCGCCTCCATTGTATAGGTCCTGCCAAATCACTCTCCATCATGTCGACTGCGGAAACTAGCCACAGGATGCACAAAATTACTGCTGTGCTGCAGTTGAAGAAGAACGACATTAACGACTGGAGTACGCTGGAAGCAGCACTCCTCGTCGACTACATACGCCAAGGACACGACAAGACTCACAGCTTCCATGAGTATGTGAATGGTGCAATCGATTTCATCTGCCTGCAGCACAGCATGATGGGTGGGACCACTTACTGACACATCYGCGGTGTCCTGGGTACCCCGGGTCAGACTTGCTGAACTGCACCTCCTCCGGCYGAACTGCTCCCTAGCCYGTCCTTTGATTAAGAGGGCTCCCCTGCCCCCACGCGGCTTCCTTAGGACCTCAACAATACCGCGCTCAGACTGCATCCTCGTGGTACGAACGCCACAAGTCGCATATGCCCTTTCCCACCCATGCCACCTCGCGGTCCTACTTTGCGTCCTTGCCCGGTAAATGCACGCAGCCCATAATTAGGAAACCGCCCCATGCTACTGCTRCTTCCTTCTCCTGTCCACATCTGGTGTGCTGGCCGTCGGTTCTGTGGCCAACTTACGCTGATGCCGCGGGGTCTGCATTTTCCAACAGTCAACTCTGACCCCGCGTGTCATGTCCTGTTCGGCTTTTTTTTTTTTCCGACCGTGGCTGGCGGATCTGTCAAGTCGTCGTGACCGGGACCTGAAGGTCCACCTGTCACGCTTTCGGCCTCTTTTTTTTCCGGTCGGCGCGTTTTGGTCGCAACTTCACACGGCTACTTCCTGCTCGTCTCTGACCGTCGGTCCGGTATAAGTACCTGCTTCGATTGTGCCCCTATGCATAGTACTTCCATCGAGACATACCGCTGCCTTTTCAGATTTTGTTCTAACGCGCATTCTGTGCTGCGGGGTCTTCGGATCCGTGGTGCTAAGCTAACAATTACGGAGTGTAGGCCGCCTGCTGGGCCTGGGACATAAGGACCCTGCATTGTTCACCTGCACACGCTTCTTGACCTTTGCCGTTTCATTCGTAAGTCTTCTGCCCTGCCCGCGCACGTCCTCTTCCTCTACCTTCTCTTCCCCGCGCTCCRTCCGGATTCCTCCTCRCTCCTCCGCTTCCRCTGTGTGCCACCTCCCRTTCTTCGCTTTCTTTCTTCTTGCCAGCATGTCGCCAAAGCGYAACAGACCTGCACGGGACCCTTACTCCATCCGTGACAATGCARAACTCAACGAGAAGCTCTGCGGTCAGCACATAGCTGATAGAGAATCGAAGCTTGCGAGGCTGCTGGGCYGAGGGTTGCAGGAGGGAGATCCAAAAGTTGAACGCGTGCGTGACCAGATCGAGGAAGCCAAGGTGGAACGTCAACGATATCAAGACAAGGTCAATGAAATGCAGGCAATAATTGACTCTGGGGACATTGATGACGATGGTGATTACCGAAGTGAAGGAGAATTCCTCTGGGAGGGTGACACCAACACATCTTCTTCAACTCCATCAGAGGAGATCGTAACAGATTACGCTGTTAGTGGTATTGAGGCGGAGCAGGACTTGGACGCCAGCTATTCGGATGAGGACGAAAGCGACACCAGCGACACCAGCGACTCCAACCACTCCGGCGATGACAACGCTTAGATGTCCAGGAACTGGTCATGGCCCGGGGAGTGTGTTCCTAACCTGGTTATGAATGCAGATGTTCAACTGATATTTGGGTCGTCTTTGATTCCAACAATTGTGTCAATTCCCTGCTATGCTTCTCCGGCGGATTCACCGGTGTCCTTCCTCAAACAAACCTGGGCTCTGGCTAACTGGGTCGCACAACAATCTGACCAATTGAAGCACAATCGTCGTCGCCGTGGATCTCTGGTCACGGTCTCCTTGCGAGTCGTGCCACTGTGCACTCCTTCGTGGTCATTGCATCGCTGTGGGCGTTTTTTTGTTGGGGCAGTGGATCATAAATCTTTTGCGGTTCTTCTGCTCGCGTTCAGTTCTGTCTCGGTCGTCTTTTCAGAACTTCCGTCTGTCGTGGTGATCACATTCGACTTTTGTAAAGACTCAGACGGTGTGTTTTCACCTAATTGCGAATGTTTTTGGTTTTTGTAAAGACTCATACGGTGTGTTTTCACCTAATTGCGATTTCGTCTGTTTGGTTCTCGTGTGTTTGCTTTGTTCTGAACTCTRTTTGACATCTTGCTTTCCAGCATGTGCTTTCGGCTYCACTGCCACTTGCACTCACTAAACTGTCCTGGATATGCACCTGATTTTTCACCARGGTAGCAGTGCAACTTCCGTGTCCTCGACCACACGTCCCACACTTTCACCTCTTCCATTATTCCCGCTTACGAAACCCGTGTGTACGGCGTTGCTTCTACCTGGACTGACTGTACGGGTTGCTTTTTTTGGGACTCGTCGTCCCGTAACCTTCTGTGCCTCTTCCCCTCGCGTTGACTTCTGTATCTGTCCTCTTTTCAAATCTTTCCTGCTTCCTCGTGTCCTCCTCCACTTTTGTAACGACACATGCGGTGTGTTTTCACCTAATTGTGACTGCTTTTCGCCTCGTGTGACGACTGTTTCGCATCTCCGTTTCCTCCGTGTGATCTCCATCTCTTGTGTTCGTTTGTTCTGAACTCTCTTTGACATATTTGTTTGGACCATGTCCTTTCGTTTCCGACGCCACTTGGACTCCCTAAAATGTCCTGCATATCCACCTCCGTTGTCCCGAACCTGCCAATAGAACTTCCCTCTCCTTCATGGGCCCTCCCACAGTTTCACTTCTGCCACTATTCTTGGTTCCAAAACCGCTGTGTCTGCCCTCGGCAACCGAAACATCCCTTCTAACTTCGTTGACTCCCAACATAGACCTCACTGTGTCTCCCTCCGCTATGCAACGAATGGCTTCTATAAATATATAAACGATTTATATATTTTTTTGCTTTTATTCTTTGTTCCGCAAAGTGCGCTCTTTTGGTTTGTAGTGATGTGACAATATATATACGTATACAAAGATGCGTGCAGACAGTCAGAGTTAAGGGAAAGCAAGGGAACACATTCTCAATACCTCCCTTCTCCGATCCATTTCAATAGAAGCACTTTTTTCAGTACTGCATTCCTCCTGTGTGTTTCTTAACTTCGGTTTTCGATCACATTGTTACACCTCCTTCTGGCCCTCCAATTGTTACAAACCGTCATGCCCCGCATCTAACCCTCAACAACCGTGCATATAACTTCCTCTCGTGCTCGCAAGCATTTGACCTCCCGCAAATTTGCATGTTGCTTTAGCGCTTGGAAAAAACAGAAATTGTTCCCGTAGCTATGTCAAACGTCCTTTGTGTTCCTGGACTGTTCTCCTCTTACGAGTCCTTCTGTTCGTATTTTTTCTCCCTCCGCACTCGATTGACTCCACCTCYTTACCCCGGCTCTTCTCTAATARTCGAAACATATTTCTGTCCTGGAATATTTCTCTCGTGAAATATATTCATGTTGCGATACCATAACTCCACGGCAGACCAGTCACTCTGACAGTAAAAAATAGAAACTTCATTTCCTGGTCTAACAACTCGTCTGCCCGTCACTTTAACAGCTCAAAATGCACCTGGTTTTGCGACAGGCTCAATTCTGCATGATGATGGTTCACGGCTGCTTCCCTTCATAATATTGCCCGCGGAAAAATGACAAAACCAAACCGGCCGCACATTGGGGCATGACCTGAGACTTCACGCCATACTCGGCTCAAGCACTTTACTCACATTATTTGCCTTCTATTACAGACTGCACTCCATCCATGTGACTTCGAATACATSTCCGCCTAACTTCGAACGTCGCCTGTCCACTACCGTCCACACATCTGCGCTGTTTTTKTAGGGCCCCTCTGGATGCTTCTGTGCGGATTTGCGRCCGCAGGTATGACACTTTCTGCACACCTCACCGGAAATGGGAAAGTTTAGTTACAATGTCCGRCGATGAACTGCCGTATTTATGTTCTTATGTGAATTTGCTGAGTACTGTGGTCAGGCATGTGCCCGCGGGAACAAATGAAAACTCCCCGTCTTTCTCTATCTGCCTCGTCGTCCGGCTTGATTTTCTCACTCTCGCCACGTCTCGCCTTATGCTACTCTGTATTCCTCCCTCGGCGTGTCACAAGCCTGTTGTGTAAGCAATGCTGATCCGGAGTTCCAATTCAACTCGACAGTTCTGTCTGCCGTGTGACCTGCAATGTGCTATGTATTCTACACCTGCCTCTACACTACTCACCACCCTCTGCTCGACGCCATCTGCTCTACTCTCTATTTGTATGTGTTCTCCTCTACTCTGTATTCGACTCTGCTCTCACTGCACTCTCTGCTGGCTCTCCTCTTCTCTCGCTGTACTGCAATGTCTAAGCTCACCTACTCTCCGTTGTCACCTGCTCTCACCTCTCATATCCACTGAATGAAATTGCTTCGCATGATCCTTTTGGCCGCGGGCGGAGCTGCGCTGGCTAATCTTGTTCTAACTAAAGATAGAAATAAAGACACATATAATGCCGGAAAAGTTAAAATAAGGCCTCAACCATACATATTGCTCTTTGTTTCTAGTGTACGGCCACTGAGGTAACTACCAAACTATTCAACAACTCCACAGCATGCATACCAAATGCCAAGATACCCAGAGTAACCCAACACTCAATCACAAACCACTAAGGCTGTCATGTACACTAGAATCCCGTCGACCAGTTGAATGCCCTCCCAATCCCCAAAGCAATTCCCCAGATCTCTCTCTACCAGGCTCTATCACGCTCCCTCCAATAGCAGGTTACAGGGCAGCGCCCCAGCATCGGCAAGCATTGTTCTGGCATCGGCCACTCATGGGTTCCCGAACATAACAGTGTCAGTGCAACTTGGCTGAACTGCTAGATACCTCGGAATCTTGACTTCCAGTTCCTGCGAAGATATACACTGGTCGTAATTAACACACCAGGACCACCCATCATTCCCCTTATCCTATCTCCGGCCAGACTTATTGCAACCGAGCAACCATCTCCCTTGCTGCTATGCCCTATCTCCATCCTAGCCCCCATCGCCAGCAAGACGCATGGCGTCCAACCATCTACTTACCCCACTTAGCCTGAATCTAAGGGAACAATTTCCCCTTCCAACTTAAAGAAGGCCGGAAGTTCCAAACGGCACTCATCCCTACCCATGCGATCCCAACACGACAGGGCAAGCTGGAGTTAAACACCCTCCACGACCTAAACCCTGGTGGGCTTTTCCATGACCAGCGCTGAGCACAGGATTCGAAAAATGAACATTCAACTTGATTCAAGTTTTTTCTTTTTTTTAAACAGGACCTTACGGTCCTGGCTGCTTTTCCATTCTGGGGAGCGTCAGTCCGGTTCCTATTCCACCGGCAAGTCTGAATAAACATTACAACAATAACAGACTCACGCTTCCCTCCGTCTGGCCGAAGGACCCCTGAACAGCATTGATTACTCCAACGTAGTGGAGGATTGACTGCCAGCTTGCCCTGCTTTTCTCTTTCCTCTCAGGTCTGTTAGCTAAGCAGCCAGATATAACGTGAAAAACTAGAAAGAGCTGAGCAGCTACACAAACTGACCCTTGTAACCCCTCCTTGTAAACCTGTCCATATGCCTCAAAGCTGTCTTGTCTCTCCTTAAATCTGTTTATGAAGCGGTCCCAAAACTCTAAACCCTAAACCCTCCTTTTGAAATTTTGCATGTTACATCTTCGACGCCACACGGGTCCTACCGGACCCAACTTAGGGCTAGAGGGACACCGGTCTTTCCATCGTAAATGGAAGTCAGTCAGCGTTGCCACCTTGCCTCCTACCATCCATTCTGTGAAGAATTTTCTTTTAATTCTCCTCTACTGTTCTTCATCATCAGGCATGGGCTTTCTCTTTTTGTACCATATACCAAGGGTCTCTGCTTGACTCAAAGACCTTGCCTCCTCTCGTACCTTCTCCCTTGGGGGGTGCACGGCCTTCAAAAGATTTGCAGCACTTTTCCTTCCAGATGGACCGCAGCCTTACTGTTACATCTTCGACGCCACACGGGTCCTACCGGACCCGACATAGGGTAGAGGGACACAGTAGGGCCAAAGGCCCGACCTTGGGGGTACTACAGGCCGTAAAGGCCTTACCTTGGACCAGACCCG
>BFEA01000001.1:7496134-7520578 GCA_003427395.1 Chara braunii
GCAACGCCTTGATGGCAACTCTACGCTCCTATTTGCACACTACAGTACCAGCTCCGTTGACGGACGACGGGGTAGCGATTGTCGATCTCCGCTCCTATCTTGCGAAGATTGACCGTGAGTACGCCACCCAAAGGTACGCCGAAACCGACGCTCCTTTGGTCTATATCCGCATTCAAATCGGAAAGGCAACCTGTAGTGCCTTGATTGATTGCAGAGCGTCTCGCAACTTTATGAGCCAAGCCTTTATGGCCCGCGCAGGTCTTGGCCCGCGCGTTCGAAAGAAGACGCAACCCACGCAAGTTACACTCGCGGACGGCCGCACGCAAAAGTCAATTGACCGATGCGTCGACGGCGTTCCGGTATACTTTGCACCACTTGCGTGCGAGCCGGTGTCTTTTGACATCCTCGACACCAAGTTCGACATGATTCTAGGCATGTCTTGGTTGCGTAGCGCCGATCATCCGGTGAACTTCCATGACCGAACCATTCACATCCGTGATCAGAACGGAGTGTTAGTCCCATGTACGGTCGCGACCCCTCACACTTCGATTGCTTGTCACGTGGTTTCCGTTGCGAGAATTCGCGACGCCATAGCTCGGAATGACGTCGAGGAGATGGGCCTTGTATTCTTSCATGCTCTCCCCTCGCCGGACGGAACAATCGCGTCACCGCCGGACCCACGCATTTCTCACCTCTTGGACGAGTATAGAGACGTCTTCGAGGCTCCCACCGGAACGGTTCCCGATCGGCCCATACGTCACGTGATCACTCTCGAGGCTGGCACCGTCCCTCCGCGTGGATGTATCTACCGCATGAGCGAAGAGGAACTCGAGGTGCTTCGCGCACAACTCGATGACCTTCTCGACAAGGGTTGGATTCGCCCTAGCTGCTCGCCATACGGCGCCCCTGTTCTCTTCGTCCGGAAGAAGAACAAAGATCTACGGTTATGCATCGATTATCGGAAACTTAACGCACAAACCGTAAAGAACGCCGGCCCTCTCCCTCGGATTGATGATCTTCTTGAGCGGTTAGGCGGCGCAACGTACTTCTCGAAGTTGGACTTGAAGTCAGGTTACCACCAGATTGAAATCCAGCCTCAAGATCGGTACAAAACCGCGTTCAAGACACAGTACGGGCATTTTGAGTGGGTTGTAATGCCATTTGGCCTCACCAATGCCCCCGCAACTTTCCAAGCAGCGATGACGACTGAGTTCAGCGACTTGCGCGATCGCAGCGTCCTCATTTACCTCGATGACATCTTGGCTTACAGTAGGACGTTGGACGAGCACATCGTACACCTCCGCGTTGTTCTGGATCGTTTGCGACGAGCCAAGTACAAAGTGAATCTCGACAAGTGCGAGTTCACCAAGCAAGAGCTTGAGTACTTAGGTCATTTTGTCACGCCGAAAGGCATTCGTCCCTTAGCGGACAAGATCCAAGCCATCGTGGATTGGCCGGAACCCCGTTGCACAACGAATGTACGCTCTTTCATGGGTTTGGCTGGATATTATCAGCGATTCGTCGAGTCATACTCGAAAGTGGCCGCTCCTTTGTCGAGACTCCAGTCCCCGAAGGTGCCCTTCGAGTTCGACGACGCAGCCCGTGGCGCGTTCACTACGTTGAAGGCAGCGATGCAAGCCACACCTGCCCTCCGTATATACGACCCCACCTTACCCACCCAAGTGACCCACGGCATTCGACCTCGAGGACGATTTGCAGCCGCATTTCCCCAAAAGCTACAAGTCTGATCCGACTTATGCCACGCTTTATGCGGAGCTATCATCGGATCACCCGCCGACTAGCCACCATCGGATATCCGACGGGTTCCTTCTCCTTCACACGAGAGGAAAGGACTTGTTAGTTGTGCCCCAAGATCGCATCTTACGGAATCGTCTTCTCGGCGAATTCCACGACGCACGACTTTCGACACACCTTGGCGTGAACCGCACACTAGCACGCCTCCGCCAGCGTTTTCACTGGTCCGACGTCCTTCATGACGTCACGAGGTACATTGAGTCATGTGCAGTTTGCCACCGCAACAAGGGTCGATCTCGAGTCCCCTTCGGTGAACTGAAACGATTGCCGATTCCGCGGGCACCGCGCCTCTCCATTGCTATGGACGTGACAGGCCCGTTTCCCCGCGGTCGCCACGGCCATGACGGTATTCTCACGGTCGTTGACCGTTTGAGCAAGTATGCTCGCTTCCTTCCTTGCAAGTATCATGCTGCAGCACCTGAGCTCGCACGACTCTTGCACACCGGTTGGATYACCAACCAGGGTGTTCCGGAAGACATARTGAGCGACCGAGATACTCGCTTCATGTCAACCTTTTGGACTTCCCTCATGGCTGAGTCCGGTACGACAATGAAGCCGAGCTCGGCCCGGCACCCGCAGACGGATGGCCAGACGGAGCGAGCGCACCAGACCGCTCAGATGATGTTGCGTACACTCATCCGTCCCGACCAGAAAGATTGGGTTGACCGGCTTCCCGACATCGAGTTCGCCTATAACACTTCGGTGCACCCGACTATATGCGTCACACCATTCTAGTTACATCATGGTGGAGAGAAAGCACGGATCTTCGCCGATCTCCTTTTGCCACAGGCTGCCGACATAGACGTCCCTTGCTCTCCCGCTTCCGTTTGGAAGTACCGGGAATTGCTGATCAAAGCCCGCGCAAATATGCAAAAGGCTCAGATCCGCATGCAGCAGCAGGCTAACCGCCGTCGACTTCCATGTCCTTTCCGCGAGGGAGACCTTGTTTGGGTCCTCTCCGAGGAATTTGTACTCGAGCAGGATGTTTCGCGCAAACTCCTTCCGAAATGGTTCGGACCATGGGAAGTCACTTTTGCCGTTGGAGACGACCCCGCAGGTCCTTCCTTTTTGATCAACATCCCTCCGCACCTTACAATGCATCGGGTCTTCCACGCATCGAAGCTGGCCATCTACACGCCACCTTCAGATGACGAGTTTCCCGGACGTCGATCACAGGATCCGCCCTCCATGGACGGACATCAGGAAGTGGACCGAGTCATCACGCACCGCAAGTATGGCAACAAGCCAATGCAGTACAAAGTCACATTCAAGCAATGTGCACCTGATGATACTCGGTGGATCTCTAGTGCAGACTTGCAGACTTCTGCACCCCTTATCTTCGCCAACTATGAGAAGACACGACTTGCCAAGGCAGCAGCTCGTCCCACCCAACCCATCCCGGTATCGGACAGACAACTCCGCCCTCGCAAGTAGCTCGGTCTYTTAAGAGGGGGAGTGTGTTACATCTTCGACGCCACACGGGTCCTGCCGGACCCGACATAGGGTAGAGGGACACAGTAGGGCCAAAGGCCCGACCTTGGGGGTACTACAGGCCGTAAAGGCCTTACCTTGGACCAGACCCGACGGGCYGGCCCAAACGATGTTACCGTTTGGGCCTGGCGGCGCTCTTGAGGTTGCCGCCCGCCGGTTGGGGCTGAACCGTCCATCTGGACGGTTCAGGGCACGGTCAGGCCTCGCAGCATAGAGGCCGACCTCTGCCCACCGGTACAAAGGTACCGGTCCAGCCTCAGTGAGGCTATCGACCCACCTTGGAGGAGATATAACGGAGGAAGGAAAGAAGATGTGATTAGGATGGAGAGGGTCTGGGGGTTGGGTATCTTGGCTCAGGCGTGAGCATGGGGTTGCTTGCAGAACTCTGGTTTCCGTGCGGTTTTCTAGCGCGCTGTGACTGTGTTTGAAAATGTCCCTCCATTGCGTGAGAGCAACGCCTTCTTATTCACCTACTATTTATTCAGCAGGTAAGTCCCAGTTCCTGAAGTGGATGATGCCCTTATCGATTTCCGCAAATCTAGAAATTCGGCAATCAGGATTTAGAAATGTGGTGCTTCATCTGCAGGCCGCCCACACCCATATCTGTGTTGTGGGGATAGGTGCTGCCATATCTTCTTCTTCAAGGGCAGCAATTCTTCTTCTTCTTCGTCTTCTTCAAGTGGGAGCTTCCTTCTTCATCCTGGGATTGGCGCCAAGTCTTATGAGCAAGTTCTGAGGTGGCGTTGATGGTCTGGAGCGCTGTAGGGATGGGTGCATGTAATCCTGAATGGGCGCAATAGCCATACAGGCTGACAATGACTGGGATGATGCGATGATGATGACGCAGGGTCTATAGGTTTGTCGAACTGGTGTTTCGAGTTTGCCTAAGGCAGTTTATACTTGGTTGTGATTCTTGGCTACTTGTGATTCTGGTTGGACTTGGAGAGTTGGCAAGAGACTTTGAATTGCTCATGTTCAATTCTCCTTCGTTTGGTGGTTAAAAAAAAAGGGAAAAAAAAGAAAAAAAAAGAAAAAAGAAAAGAAGAAATGTGGATCTACGAAATTGGAATCAAGACTGAAAGGATAGATGATCTACCAGAAAGTTACAGCAATGATAGCATTTAAGAACAAGAGGCATGCGAGAAAACCTACAGTAAGACTATGCCAACACTCCACGATTCTCCTGCTGTCCCTCACTCACCTGATCGGCATCAACAGCACGACAAGGAAGCTCCAGTGAAAACATACCTTCCATTACAAGCAAATTGCCTGACCACCCGAAGCCTCCGCAGCGCGAGAAGCAGAATCGAACGCTCTCCTGCCATCGCGCTGCCCACTAAAACGCAATGAACCTCTTAGTTCAACACCAGTGGATGCACATATTCACACTTCATGCATATATGAGATCACACGAAGTTCACACTGAAGACCAGAGAGATTAAAACCAGATAACGCAGCTTATGAATTCCAACAAGTTATACAAAAGCAATAAGAGTTCCGAGTCACCAGCGCACAACAGCGCATGTCATAGGTAACCAAACATCCAACATAATCACCCAGGTAAGTATCTTCTTCCTCTCTGCTCTTTTCTCTCTGTTGTATCACCCCTCCTTCCTGGTCTTCTCCCTAGCTTATGACCTTGCTGTATCTTCTCTCCCTACATGCATGCACACACACACTAACTTCTACTCAAAGATCTACTCTGAATACACCCACTGTCAACTCTACTAATCCCTCTGAAGTCTACTACTAACTGCTAACATTAACACCCTGCGCTGGCGCAGCTATGGCTGCCTTCTCCCTGCCAGCACTGTCTTCTTCCTCTCTCTCACTCTTAGCACAGCACTCTGCCTTCAGCGCTCTGCCCCTCACATCAGCGCACAAGTGCACCAGCACTTCCACACTTCTTGCGAATGAGCAATCTGCCGGAATGGTAGGCTGGCCAGTCCTTTTGTAGTCTTGGA
This sequence comes from Chara braunii, assembly GCA_003427395.1. Taxonomy (NCBI): domain Eukaryota; kingdom Viridiplantae; phylum Streptophyta; class Charophyceae; order Charales; family Characeae; genus Chara; species Chara braunii. Next base: position 7,501,405 of record BFEA01000001.1, read on the forward strand.
ATGCTCTTCAACTCGTGCCAGCCTCTGCTTTCTGCGACCTGGCTGGTTCTGGTACCACATTCCCACGGCCTGTCTGCTTCTGAATGTCAAGGCCTGGAACCTTCCCGAATTTCCTTTGGTCTGCTGCTGCTTGGGCCTTTGAGTCGTGACTTTTCATTTGTGAACATGACTTTTGACTGTGGACTGTGACTCCTGCCTCTGGAACACGACTTCTGCCTGTGGAACTGCCCTTTACTCGTGGGATGTGATTCTTCAGTAAGACTCTTCATTATAAGACGTGACCCCTGCCTTTGAGACATGACTCTTGCTTGTGAATCTGCCTTTTCTCTCGTGGGATGTGACTCCTCAAAATGGCTTTTTATTATGAGCCGTGCCTCTTGTCCCTGAGATGTGACTGTTTGCTGGGTGCCTGTTGGACCGGACTGCTGAGGTACCCGGCTGTGACTTTTCTGAGTTTGACGGACTCGGCCTTTTCTTGACCAGGGCATCTGACCCTGAGATCTGAATTTGGGGTCTGAATCGTGGAAGGCCTTTCACTCTCCCCAGCCTAATTTTGAGGTCCTCCGAGAAAATTACCAATTTTATCTATCTACTATGTTAACTCCTCTCTTAGCTCTTTCATAGTATGACACAATATGCGGTGCTGTTTCTGTTAGTTCATTTCTTGTGAACCAGCGATCTTCTGTAGGTTTTTGATAGGCAAATCTGACCTTATATTGTCGTTGTGGTCTACCCCTGCGTCCAGATTTGTAAACATCTTCCCCAACAATCCTATCCACATCATATACACCATCCATATCAGGGGGAATCATAGATCTGCGTGATGGAAACATATCATTACTAACGCAAGGCAATAACTTTGAAGCGTGGAACACCGGATACGTGGACAGAAGGTTAACCGACCCCCCATTTTTCACCTCCATTTATAAAAAAAACAAAGGGTCATTTTAACCATACTTCACACCAATCTGTAGAGTGCACTTCTTACTAACTTATTGTAAAACAAAAAACCAAAAAAAACAAAAAAACATGATCCCCACTGCACTTTTCATGGATGTGAAGGTTACCCTAGGGGTGAAAAGTGGGGGTACCTGTTAACCATTTGTGGATATGTGTGCAAAATTGGAGGAATCTCGACAACATAGGAAGGACCATCAACATCTCCAATCACATCAAGAATCTGCCAGGGTCCTCGATAAGCAGGTAATAACTTCTAAGAAATGTTCTCCTCAGGGAGAAACTCTCTTGACTTCACCCAGACTAGATCACCTACAGCAGATTGCGAAGGTCGGTGATGCTTATTAGCCTGTTCTATCATCTGATGATGTGCCTTACTAATGTTCTGCTTAACCTTTTCCAGGTCTTTCTGATATTGGACAACGAATTCCCTGGTTCCTCGCGGAAGTCTCTGTACTTGATCAGGGTTTAGACAGTCAATGGGTCTGCGTGGGCGCCATCCAAGATGCAATTCAGTCGGTGTTCTAGATGTAGCTAGATGCACAGAGTTATTATAGGCACTTGCAACTTTTGGCAGATGTTCATACCAGTCAATCTGATCTGGTCGGATGTACATGCGCAGCACTTGCTGCGGCAGCTTGTTCATCTGCTCAGTTTGTCCATTTGTCTCAGGGTGTCTGCCTGAAGAGATAGTCAGTTTCAATCTGTCTTCATTAGTTGCTGCCACTGCTCACATGTGAACCGCGAATCCCTATCACTGACAATAGTCAAGGGATGTCCAAAATCTTTCACCCAATGATTAAAGAATTTCCTAATCACCACATCAGCTTTCAGCTTTCGAGAGACGATTAACGGAGGCCTCAATTCAGACCACTTGTCAGGCCATTTATAACAAAATCCAAGGGTCATTTTAACCAAACTTGCCACCGATTCAGAGAGTGGAGATCATACTAACTACTTACAAAAACAAAATTGAAAAAAAAACTTAAAAAAATTTCATGCAAAATTCACTCATTTCAATGTTCAGGGTTTTCAGGATTTTTAAGGGCTAGCCAACACAGTCAACTCTAGGACCCCAACAAACACCAAACTTGGCACACACAGACGTTGACCAAAAATAAAACAGGGCAAAGAAAAACAAGCAGAAAAAATTTAAAAAAAAAATCTCCAATGCACTTTTCAGGGTTGAGGGGGTTAACCAGGGCTGAAAAGTGGGGGTCCCTGTTAACCGCTTGTGGAGCTTTCGCTCTCGCAGGAAGTGGAACAAACACAGCAAACTTACTAAACCTGTCCACTATAACCATAACCTGACTTTTTCTGTTTCTGCTCTTTATCTTAGTATCCATAAAGTCTATAGACACGGAGTCCTCGGGTCCCGACGGAATAGGTAGCGGTCGGAGTAATCCAAGGGGAGGTTGTGTGAAACTTTTGTTCCTTTGACAAACTTGACAACCTTGCACATAAGAGATGCAATCATGCTTCATTCTTGGCCACGTGTAGAAGCATAGGAGGTTAGCATAAGTCTTCCTCCATCCGAAGTGGCCCTTAGTATCGTGGTTTTCCCCAAGTATTATGCTACAAATTTCTTCGTTGTTCGGAACACATAGTCGGTCATGGACATCTGTTTTTTCAAACAGCAATCCCTGTGTTACTCTATAGTCCGGGACTTTGTGAGGTGCCGTTCGCACCTTGCCAATCAACTGGCTATAGACTAGATCACTTGTGTAGGCAGACTTAATCTTTTCTTGCAGTTCGGTGCTTGCATCTAAGTATGTGACAATGGCACCAAAAAAGTCGGCCCTTTGACTCAATGCGTCAGCGACAACATTGTACTTACCCTTTACTGGCTTCAATTCAAAGTCAAACTGATCAATCTCCCCAGCCCACCTGGTCAGTTTAGGTGTCATCCGAGCCTGGGTTTTTAGACAACGAAGTGTCTCATGATCTGAGTAAACTTTAAAGTGGCGTCCTAGCAGATAATGTCGCCAATGATTCAATGCTTCTCTCAGGGCAAACAGTTCCCTCTCATAGGTAGAAGCGGCGACATTTTCGCTAGGCAGTCTACAGGACATGAATTCCACAGGTATGTACCCATTCCCATCGTCTTGCTGGAGTACAACACCAATCCCGTATTGGCTGGCGTCAGTGGTTATGATAAAAGGCAGAGATGGGTCTGCAACTTTCAACACCGGGTAGTTAATCAAGCATTTCTTTAAGCGCTTGAAGGACGTTGTACAATCCTGTTCCCATTTCCAGATTGTTTCTTTCTTTAACAATTTGCGCAATGGGTCAGCGATTACCGTAAAGTTTCGAACGAACTTGCGGTAATAGTTGGTCAAACCAAGAAACGAGCGTAGTTCCGTCAACGTGTGCGGGTTAGGCCAATCTCTAATGGCTGCAATCTTAGCGTCTTCCGGTTTGATCACATCACCATCTACCATATGTCCCAAGTAATGGACATGGCGCTTTGCCCACTCACACTTCTTCGGGTTAATCTTAAATTTTGCCTCTCACAATTTATTAAGCACAATTTGAAGGTGCTCCCCATGCTCTTCCAGACTCTTATTAAAAATCAGTATATTATCGAAATAAACAACAACAAACTTATCAAGCCAATCACGAAACAACTCATTCATACATCTCTGGAAGGTTGCAGGGGCATTAGTCAAACCAAACGGCATCACCATGAACTCATATTGGCTCTATCTCGTTCGGAAAGCCGTTTTGTGTTGATCCTTGGGCAATACCTCAATCTGATGGTATCCCGACTTCAGATCAATCTTAGAGAAAGACTTGCAACCCTGAACTCAATCCAGGAGATCATCTATATGTGGTAACGGTTCCGCATTCTTAACATGTTATCGCATTAAGTCCCCTAAAGTCTATGCACATTCGTAGTTCGCCGCCCTTCTTTGGCACAAACAAGACTGGTGCATCGAATGGCGAGGAACTTGGTTTAATCCACCCCTTCTCAAGCAACTCATCTAATTGCTTTCACAGCTCATCTAGTTCTTTTGGAGACATCCTATAGGTAGGCCCTTGGGAATCCGGCTACCGGGTTCTAGCTCAATCCGGTGTTTGGTTTCTCTCTCAACCACTCCACTTGGGGCCTCTCCAACATCAGCGAACTCAACAAGCAACTTGTGCACATTGGGGGGTATCAACTCTTCCTCTTTCTTTTCGTCACTCACCAGACGCACATATGCAACAAAAACTTGGTTGGCAAGGTCATTCTTGACCACATGTCGGGCGAACGCGGGGGCACTCATGCAACAAAGGGATAGGTTATTCTCTATGCCAGATACATGGTAAAGTCGAATTTTCTTCTTTCCACCTATAGGACTAGGCAAACAACACTCATGCTCACCCAGTTTCACATCTGCATTGGCGGCCTTACCCCAGTTAGTTCCTAGAATCACGTCAAAAGGGAGACTGTCCTCCACTAAGAGTGTCAGGGAGTGCAGAACATGTTCCGTCTTACCCCCTGCCTCCAACCGGAAGTATGCCTTAACCCCTTGGACATAAACTATCAATCACCATTTCTTTATTATCGGCTAGCTTGCTTACAACAAGTTGGTCTAACTTTTGAACTTTCAGCCCTAGGTGCATCTTCTGCAACCCTTTCTTGCTTGTGTAACTGCGCGTTGACCCACTATCTACTAACACGCCCACTCTTACTTTACTCACTTCTATGTCTGCAATTAATAACTGCCTTTTTTTTTTCTTCATTTCAGCCCAAGCGCGGCGACGAGTGATCAATTCATCACCTATGCTTGCGAGGGAACCACCTAGAGAAGTCCTAGCACAAGCAACTTCTGGGCAGCTAACTAGGTGGGGGCCAACTACCGTCTCAGTCTCTGCCATTGGGACCTCTGGATGGGAGGTTGACAGACTGCTTACATCTAGAGTCCCTGTAGAGGCAACTGCAACCCCTATTGGCCGTTCCCTTTGGGGTACCTATAATCAGGACAGAAGGAAAAAATGTGGTCGGGGTCACCACATTTGAAACATTGACCGGCCTTGCGACGTTCTTCCCATGTTTTCTCGTCTATACCCATTTCTAACCAAGGTTTGCCTTCAGCTATCCCTGGGTGTTCCGGGTATGGCCGTCTACCTCTACCTCTTCCCCCTGTGGAGTTGGGACCTCTACCTCCTTGTGAGGGACCATTACCCCTACCTCCCGCATAGTAGCTACCTTCGCCACTACCCCTCTAGGCGGCGGGTCCTCTTCCTCCACCACGACTGCGGCCTCCTCTTCCTCTACCACGACCTCTTCCTCTTTGTCACCCTCCCCTGCGGGCTGCAACAGCCGCATAGTCCCCTCCCTGGGCTAGGTGACCATTGCTATCTTCTTCTAAGCCATAGTCTATCTGGTCATAGGTAAGTGATTCCACCCCTCCTTCTTCAAAGGTGACCAGTAAGTTATCTTTACCTGCTATATTCCCTGAGATCGTCCGGTCTTTCCATTTCTTGTCGGCCTGCAGGTCTTTCCAATAATGGCAATATTGTGCCTCTTGCAGGAAGCCAGCGTGATCTACAACAATCTTACTAAATTTTTCATATGTCATTTCCTCTTCTTTAGTACGGGGATATAGTTGTGTCTTGAGGGGGTCTGGGAGTGCTCTAGCGAAGTTGTTTAGGATCTGTGTCGGTGTTAATCCGTGATCTGGGCATTGCAACAGTTCATCCATTGTGGCCTTAAGAGTTAACGCACTTTTCCATTTACGGTCACCAATGTTAAGGATCAATGACTCAGCTCTACGGGCCAGGTTCTTATCTTCGAACCTTTCTCTAAGGGCTTTGAAGAAGTCTTCGATCCGCATCTGTTGAGAAAACTCAACCATGGTTGTGCAGCCAACCTCTTTCATCAAAGAGATTGTGAAACTCATTGTGTCCCCTGCCATGCACGAACTTGCCATTAACACCCGATCCTGTACGAAATCTTTTGTGCATACAGGTATGTTCCGATAGCCGCCTCCCAGTGAAAGATACTTTTTTCCTTTTTCCCTGTATAAGTCCAAGGCAACTTCACCTTCATCTCTTGCCCGGACTCCTCCGCTTCCCCGTCTTTCTCCTTCTTGTCACCCTTTCCTTTTCTGCCTCCATCATCACCATCATCGCCTCCATCTCCTCCCCCACCTCCAATCTTCAACTTTTTTTTTTTTTTTTTTTTTAAACACACCCGCCGTCAGTGTTAGTGGTGTTGATAAAGGCAGACACCGCTAGCACCTGGGGGGGGCTCCATCTATTGGTGGGGAGTGACACTTGCTGGAAAACGGGTCCAGCGTCCCTTACATGGATAGTATTCGAAACATGCGGGATATTCCAGCCAGCATTGATTACCCTGGGGTCCAGGGGATTAACTGAGCAGGATGTTGGGAGGGTGGGGACCTCTTCACCTTGAATTTGGCGCCCGATATGTGCTATCACACCCTGGTTCCTCCCACCCCCTGCCTTCTATTGATGCTGCTAGCCTACTCACACCACACCATACCATTGCGTGTCTACCATGGTCCGCTGATGGCGGGGAAAGGGGTCAGGAAAGTCCGAGGGAGGCCGCAACGGAATTCTTGGATCCACCGTTGTCCAATCTCGGAAGCAGATATGATAATCTCTCTTGATCGTCTCTTGATTACCGTCGTCGATGCCTTCGTTGCCTTCCTGGGCGCAGCTGCCATCCCACTTGATGAAGGCGATCCGACCTCCGTTCTCGCTCCGCAGCCAGTCCCCGGAAAATTGTTGGATTTCTGTTTCATGTCTTTTTGTGTCTGGAACATATCCAACTCACTTTTAACTTTCTGCCATTGTGCCATAAGGTCCTGGTGTACATATTGTTTGACAATGTTCGTCATTTCCTCCCCGGCTATGCGGACCCCTTCCATGGCATGTATGCAGCGCCTCCTGCATATGGCCCACAAGATGGCTCTCCTCCCTATCTTAAACATGTTAGTTTCAAAAAAATTGTCTGAGGGGGAGGTCCATGTTTCGCATAGGATCGCCTTCAGTCCCATGGCCAGGTAGAGCCAGTACCCAACAGATTCCTGATTATGTCCCACCGTCACCGTGTAAGGAAAGCCCCTGGACACTGCAAGAATATGTGTTCAATTGTTTCCGGGATCTTGTGGGAGGGGAACGCCGTGTGACACGACTTACACCATGGGAGCGCTAGGCCTTTTTGTTCCAGGTATGTGCGATCTATCAACCAGTCATTGGTGGAGAGGCAACGGTGTTCCATCTGCCATTGTAGCGAGACCAGCTTTGCAGGCCTAGCTCTCGTGAGGGTGAACCACTGAATGGGGCGGATGGCGTCGGCCCCCACATTCAAATGAGACCTCCAACGGGTCTTGACGATGTCTTTCAAGTTTACTCTGGGGCGCAGTAATCGGTATGTGGCCTTCACAGACAGGCACAAAAGCATTACGTTCTTAGTCACCCGGGTTCTTCACGCAGGGGGCCACTGCCACTCCTCAGGGTCAAAGGGGAGGTCTGCAAGGCGGATCTGCGGCCGATATGCTATCCGATCGTCCTTATTTTTTAACACCTGGATCCTGTGCAGATCAGCGTTCCGCTGTCGCGCGCATCGGTCCGGCACCGCTCGTGGCAGTGCGGGACCCTCTCGGCTGCGTCACGCAGGAGTTGGACGAACCTCGTCGCAAACACGCAAATGAAGTTTCCTTAGGCCGCTCCGGCCGAGTGCGCCAGCCATACCTCTCGCGAGCCCCTACGACAGGATAGGGCCTACGCGAGGCACAACTTACCTCCACCTTACAGGAGCTGTCACCTCCCTTCGGTGGGCGTATCTCCGCCGAGCTACCAGTCCACGGTACGAAAGCTACTCGGTTGCAATCGCAGAGGTGGACCAGCCGAGGGCGTTTCTCGCTCGCTGTAGCATAGGGGGTACGCGCGGTAATACGCCTATCGGACCCGCACGCGGACCGACATCTTGGGGGGCTGAAGTCCCAAGCGTGGCTCGACGCCGGTCGACTAGGACGCATCCCACACACCACGCGCGCACCACTCTACGAACACAAAAACAAAACACACGCGCACACACACCTGTCTCTTATACACATCTAGATGTGTATAAGAGACAGCTGTAGCATAGGGGGTACGCGCGGTAATACGCCTATCGGACCCGCACGCGGACCGACATCTTGGGGGGCTGAAGTCCCAAGCGTGGCTCGACGCCGGTCGACTAGGACGCATCCCACACACCACGCGCGCACCACTCTACGAACACAAAAACAAAACACACGCGCACACACACATTGCACAAACGACACAACACAAACAACGCGACAACGCTCCTAGTCCCTCGGTAACCAACCCATAACTTTCCAATGCGGAGATCGGATAGGCGTCGCGCGCGAGACTTAGTATAAAACCGCGCGGACGCAGGGCTAACTCATATCGACTCGCAATGCAAGTGTACACAAGCAGTCGCAATGATGGCGTACTATGTCGTGCCCATAATCGTGCGGCCCTCGTTAATTTCGAGGGTCGCATTCAACACTCAAGTGTCGGCTGACACACGCCTTGAGGGTAAATCTCTCGACGCTGGACAACCGCCGTTCGCGGTTGGAGACCACACCCTCTTCTGCACCCTGTGTAGAGGGGTTGAGTAAACAGCTTTAAGCTGTCGTGGCGGTCGAACATCAAGGGGTTTTACTTTGACGGCCGCCACGGACTATAACGTCCAACCATGAAAACGCAAAAAAGGAGACTCACTCCAACCCCCATTAGCTGATGGCCTTCTAAAATGGAAAGGGGGTGGATAAGCCCAAACGACGCGCGCGCGGAGGAGGTCCGGTATCCTATCCATAGCCTACCCGGGGTTCGGGATAATGAGGCCCGTACACGGACTCCCATAGGTTGACCGGGGCTACTCCTCCGCCCACGTGCCGCTTCAAACTACTAAGACCCCAAGTTTACTGGCTGTGTCGCGCTCGTGATCTCGCCGCCTGACCCATAACTCTTTTAGTGCGGGATGCGACGAGTGCCGCGCGCGAACTTAGTATAAGATCGTGAGGGCGCTGGACTTACACATACTATCTCGCTATGCAGTTCTACGTGAGTAACCGCAATGACGGCTCATTGTGTAGTGCCCACACCCAAATGGCCTACTCTGAGCCAAGGGGTCCCCTTTCGACGCTCAGGCGTTGGCTGAAGCGCGAGCCAATGGGGGTAACCCTTTAGCGCACGCAAAACCGGCCTGAGGGCCTTTCCGTCTTCAGCACCCTGAGGTGTCCCAACAGGTGCGGGGCAAGACGGCCCCTAGGGCAGAAAGGAGTTTGGAGCGGTGGTGAGTTGTCTGGCGCGTCACTCGCAACACGCTGACCCTTCCGCCCGGAACTTTATCGTTCCACCAAGATGAATCGCAACAAGGAAAAGAAACAAGAATTGGCGAAGGATGTCCCCCCCCTTCTATTCGCCCCGACCTTCGACTGACCCTTCGTACGTGGGCACTTCAGGCCACGCTAGCCCCACTCGTAGGTACACATGCACTGACACATATATATATATATATATATGCACAAGGGGAATAGTTATGTGACAATCACTTCTCACAGTCATAGTGGGTCTCCTTCTAGCCATACATATATATGCGACCGCAGGGTAGCCCAACCAAAGCCCCAAGTCTTTGAACATACCTGCAATCACATCAAAGGTCAGACAAGAGTCCACCCACTACGCGGAGTCAACTCCAACTAGTCCTACACTCATACCCCTTGCTTTAGCCATGCAAACCCCAACCTCCAGCCAACCAACCTCAATTAAATACTCAGTACCTTTGTTAAATGGCCATTCAATAAAAGTCCGGGTGAAACCCTTAACAAACAAAAAGATCACCAGGGCTAAAGCCTTTTAGGTTGAGTATGGGGAGCGAGTAGGAACTGAGTCGTGAGCCGACGAATCGGCAACCGACCTGTTATCAGTGATAACAGATGATGATCCTTGCAGGATCAAGCTGAACTAGCCCAAGTCCTGAATTGAATGTCCACGAAGGACCTGTGCCATAAGACTGGTCAATGCCCAAGCTAAATCATCAGCATATGGGGGATGACCCTCCATAGCGCATTCTCACCCAAGTTACCTACCAACTAAATCAGAGTCTACCCCTAAGCCAGTGCCCAAGCAAAGGTAGACTAACGACAGGATCTCCCCTATTCAGGGTGGATCACTAGAACCGCCATCTGTCAGAATATAATCTAACTCCTCTAAATCAAGAAAATTTCGGCAGCGCTTCCCGTAGGAAAAATGCCTTTTCAGAATTTATATCAGCCCGAATATGTGAGCAAAAATAGTTTTCGACTTTCCAAAGCCTAATTTTGTCTAACTCCCTGAATTAGCAAAAATTTGGGCAGCACTCCCTTTGGAAAATGAGACTTTCCAGATTTTTACTAAGTTGTACATGAACTTTAGACAGGTTGAACCTTGAAATGTCAAGAATTGACTAACTCCCCGGATTTGCAGAAATTTCGGCAGCGCTTCCCATTGAGAAAGTGGCTTACCAAAATTTATACAAAGCCAAGTTATAACAAAAGATCCCAGAAAATGCGAGAATCGATCTAAGTAGAAAACTTAGCTCAGAAAATGCAGGAATTGACCTAACTCCTATCGCTCTAGCACGAGGCGAGCTTCTAAAGCAACTACCTGCCAACCTGACACTCAAACCAAGTAGTAGCCTCACTCAGCCTCATGCAGGCCAAACCACAAAGGTAAGTACTCTCGCCACCCCAAATCAATCTTTGCAAACAATAGTTCGTAACTTCTCAATGCTTTATCCCCTTATACCCAGCTTACATAGGGCATAAGGTCAGGCCGTCCAACCTTATGGAACTTGGCTGACTCAACCATTGAGTATACACGAACAGATTGCACAACTACTTCTCTCTGCTTTTTGGGCATACGACTAGGCCGTTCATCTTAGAACAAGGCTTAGTCACCCAGAACTGTTTAATATCCAACTTATATATACCTCTCTGAGCTTGGTGTTCAAAAGCTGGGCATAAGACCGAGCCGTTCATCTTAGAACAAGGCCCGGCCCGCCCAGGGTTACCTTCAATTATACTCTTAATTATACTCTCTTCATTTTATGATAAGCTATAGCCAGACCGTCCAATCTTATGGAACGCATGCCTGGCTAGCCTGTTCATACATAGGATAGTATAAAATATAGCCAAAATTTAACCCTTTGGGTTCCAGCATGTGCGAGGGATTGGGCCAGACCGGCCAATCTTATGGAACTGGTCTGGTCCTCTGCCAGGTTCGTTTCTCACTGACCCAACTGAGTACAGCATGAGTCCAAGGCCGTCCAATCTTATGGACATGCCCTGCCCTCAGCAAGGATTATTCCCCTCAGAATAAAACAAGAGGGGGGCTGAGCTGTCCAATCTTATGGACTTGCTCATACGTCCTCGATCAGAAACAAAAGAAACAGAACAAACCCCAATCAAACATGGCAACCAAACCCTCCAATCTTATGGTACAGGTTTGGCCCCTGAAAGGTCAGCCACAGTCAAACCCTCACATTCCAGAGCAATCAGACCGTCCAATTTTATGGAACTGGTCTGACTCTCCATGCAATTCAAAAATAAAACACATCGGTCAGACCGTCCAATCTTATGGAACTGGTCTGACCCCATAGGACCCATTCACGCTCAAGCAAAACCACCTTTCACCCACCCTTCCCCCAGATGCAACCCCTTGTGTTCACAATCTGCCTTCAGGCAATCAACAAAAACTGAAACTCAGATTGCGCACACACTCTTTTACTTAAGCTGAGTTGTGTCCTGCCAGTCAACCCAAAGCCAAAATAGGGGTACATACAGTATACTCAGTCAACCATAGCAAGACGTACAAGTAGGGGGTAATATAAGGGTATATAAAGGGGAAGCAATGGTTACCTTTCAATTCCCTGCCTCTAGAGCCTCGCCTAGGCTCCTGCAGAGCTCCCGCAATCGGTGGGGTGTACCTCCCACAGAGGCCTTAGCGCGGATTACGGGTTGCAATCCCGCCTGCCGCCTTCCCCTCAGAACCAATAGACTAGACTTAGAGGAAGAGGGGCAGATAGAGGTAAGTTGAGACTCTCAGATCCAAGAATGGTGCACTCAGACTCGCGAGAGAGGGCCTTCGATTCTTGTCTCGCCTGAGGGCCCCACAATGGCAGCCGATGCAACAGCTTGTTCGACTCTTAGTCAGGCCGCCGAAATCACCTCCCTGACGAGCCCCCACACCACCATACTAGTCTCCCCTCCCGACCCCAATCACCTACTGGCGCCTGTATAGCCGGCCGTAATAAATGACAATAGCTAACGGCAGCGTGCCGCCGAGTGCAGCAACCAAATAGGCAGCGGCTAATGTGCAGCGCGCAGCAGCAATTCGTGCCCAGTCCGCAGACGCATCCACAGTTTGGGCGGCCAGCTGCACGCAGCAGCAATATACAGCGCTGTTAACAGAGCTAGCCGGAATTTGTGCACAGTCAACAGAATCAACAGCAGCTAGTGCAGCGTCCCCCCCCCCACACAACAGCGGCGATTAGTGCTACCACAGCAGCTTCACTAGCCCAGCACAGCCATGTACTCCTCTCCAACCCCCAAACACCGCAGCAGGTGGCAGCACAGAGTACTCCGGGTTTTAAATCCGTCCCAGCAACCAACGCTTGCCCTCCAAAGGTGAGCTGTAGTCGCATAGCCCCCAAACAGCCATCTCTGGGTCAGCCCTGCAACCCGTGGCAAGTCTGAATGATAAAGCTTGTGACAACTGTCGCTGCCTGTAGCGGCTCGCAAAGCCAGACGAGGTACGTAAGGGCCCGATCACTCCAGCCGCCCGCTACTCTAGCTCAGTAGGGCGATAAACTTCCGATTCATAAACAAATTTGCAACCCCGTCCGCGCTGAATCTCAGCTGGCCCTTCCACTCAGACTGAACCCACACAAACTTCGCACAGTTAGCTGAGCCTCATCTCGGCCCGGCTGCAGCCCCGTCACTCCAAAGCCCAGGCGCCCGCCAGTCCACAAGCTCTGCTCCAACTCACAGTCCCGACCCCGGCCAGGTACAACCGCTTAGGAATCACTTCGGGCAGCCAGTCGTTATCATACACACTACCCGCGAGAGCTCCACCTTCGAGGTAGCTTTCCCTCTCCGCTAACCCCCTTCCCTTGCCATAGCCTTCACGCACCCTCTCTCCTATCTCTCTCTCTCGCTCCTACCAACAACCCCCTTCCGGCAGCTACCGTTTGAACCTTCGATTGCTTTCCCGCCCCCACTCATCAATGTAGCTGACGAGGCGACCAACTCAACTCCACGGCCTATTGCAGAGAACAAAGCGGCTGAGGATGAACCCCCTCCCCACTAAGCCTATCTTCCTTGTGACCGCTCTTGTTACCACACGAACCTGGCCCCGCACGTTGGCCAGGTTAAGACGCAGTTCGGTCCGTGGCTCGACTCCTGGTGATTACGACCCTGCCAGTCATCAAGGTAGGTGCTCCCCTCGCCGCCTCCTTCTCTTCTCCCCCCCACGTCTGTCGCACTCGTCCCCGCTCGTCACGTGGCTCGTTAGATACGAGAATGAATCTCCCTCCAAAATACGGGAAGATTCATTCAGTCTCCACCTGCGATCTGCCCCCGCAATGCTCCGCGCAGTCCTCTTTTCACGAATCTCCTATTCTACTAACTTTTTACTAATTCTAACTTCAGATCCCGACTCGCCGACCCTTAAAACCATGACCCCGACTCTTCACTCGCCCGTTTTCGTTCAGAGACGGGCGAGATTTCGTACCTTCTTCCCCGCCACGGCCAGCTTCTGTCATCCCTCTCGCTACACGCACCTGACGCAGAATCTCGCCGGGTTCATCCTTCCGTTTCGATTCACTCCTCCCGACCTCGTCCTCCCTTATCCCGATCCTGAACGCACTTGGCGCAGGCCGGCGGCCAGGCTCGTTCGACTCCCCCCCCTTTCCCTACAGTGTCCGCCCGCCCACTAAATGCAGGGCTGAATCTCCCACTAGAGTACGGGGGGATTCATTCGGCCCACACTGGCAATCCACCCTGCCACGCGCAGCACCGTTTTCCCTCTCACGTCGGCCCTCCTACTCTCCCTTCTCCATGACTGGTCCCACCATCGTGGTCGCCCATCTCCCCTCCGCTTCTTCGTGTGCAAATGGATCCGGCCCAACTTTGCGTCCGGGTGCGTCCCAGTTTCCACACTAACCTCCTATATTACTGACCCAACAGCCAAACTGACCTTCCCACTCACTCCGTGTGGGCCAGGAACGTCGGAAACGGGCCTTCATCCACCCGTCTCCGTCGAAAACGGCGCAAGGGGTCTTCTTCCCCGTCACTTTACTCCCCCTCCACCATCTCCATTTCGTATGCACCGAGCGCACCTAACCGTCTAGTTTCATCCTCCTTGCCCTCTCTTCCGTTCACCGCCACTTCCCTCGAACGTGCCTCCTCACTGTTGCGCCCGCTGCCTTTTCTCTATCTCGTCCCTCCCCTGGCCCGTACGCACCTGGCGCCCTATAGCGTCCAGATTCACCCATTCTCATCTCCACGTCGCTCCGTTCCTCCGCCCTGGCTCCTGCCCGTCGTCCCTCATTCCACCGCTTACCACCCCGACACTCCTCTGTGCTGTGATCACCAGCAATCCGCATACCGCGGTCCCTAGTCTGCGCGGCATCTAATCGTTTCGGCAGCGAGGCAAAACAGGCTGATGACAAAATTTCTTCAACTTATACCCGCCTCTCCTGCGTAGGAGCCGCGCTACTCCCCTCTGCATCGTTCCAAATTTTAACGGATGTCCCGAAGGACCTAAGCCCCCCTTTGCAGCGCCCCACGGTCCCTCGAAGCCTGGCCGGCCCCAGGCAAGCCAGAATATCCGGCCTTACTCATTGAGTTCCACCGTCTAGATCCGAACACGGGTGTGAGTTTCAACAGTTCATGGGTGTACCCACCGAGCTAGGCTCTTGGGGCCCAGCACCAGCCACAGTCCCGCGCCCCAAACGAAGCGGGACATGAATAAATAATGAAAACAAGGGAAAATAAAGGTAGATAAACTAGAGTATGGGGGGGGGGGCTGCTGGCACCTCGCCAGCCCCGTGGGTCGGGCCCGGCGTCGCGCATGCCAACAAAACTGAGGGGAATAGCCCCGTCAGGCCCTCAACCCCTTGGTTTCTTCCGTGCTGCTCCGCTGCTCTTGCGCCGACGCTTGCTGGCCTCGATCCCTGAACCTCTGTGGCAATAACCTGACACCGTAACCTATAGGGCTAAGCCCAAGCCTGGTACAGCGAAGCGCGAACTTCAGTGTGAAGCGGTGCCGCGTCGGGCCTAGGCCTGGGAAAAACAGCCTAGGCCCTCCTTTCCCACCTGCAACCGGCACGCCAGCACTAGGTACCCGCACCGGCCTACTCGGACCGCGCCATCACCACCCCGTGCTCCTAGTGGCGTGCCAGTCCCACCGTCGG
The DNA here is from genome assembly GCA_003427395.1 of Chara braunii. Taxonomy (NCBI): domain Eukaryota; kingdom Viridiplantae; phylum Streptophyta; class Charophyceae; order Charales; family Characeae; genus Chara; species Chara braunii. The sequence goes on from BFEA01000001.1 coordinate 7,516,826, forward strand.
TCACGCACACCACCCAAAAACGGGCTTCCATCCCCTAAACAAAAACCGCAGCACGGTCCAGGTCGGTCGACTAGACCGACCGCTCACCGAACCAGAAAAATCACACGCGCGCCTTAAGACTGCGCGCCCACATGCCCCCTAACTTAGTCGGGACGGGTCCCGGACGCGGTCGTGCCTCGCACAGCTTATTTCAACCAAACCCATTTTTTCTGTCACTTGCAAAAAAACAGGGCGGATACCCTTGTAAGGGTATTCGCGCCGACACCGCCACCATCTCGTTACGTCCAGGGTGTATCTAGTTAGCATATTGCCCGTTCCTTTATAGAAGAGATTTACCAGTGTTTCATCTGCACGTACCTGTACAACGCTCCCTACGCTCTCCGGATCTCCCCGAGCGGGGTGGTCCCTTGTGCAGAATGTGCACCCAATCCAGGGGGATTGCGAAGATCAGGTGTTCCAAATTCCTTTCTATGTTGTGACAGTATTTCAATGACGTCCTCATCTGTGGTGCCGTTTTCCAGTCGTTGTTTTCTGAATCCTAGATATCCTTAACTCTAAGTATGCCTTTCTTAACCCAACTACTCCAGGGGGGGTCCGAGCTGCAGAATATCCTTCTGTTCTAGTACGTGATACTTATGTTCCCATACAGGGGTTGTCTAGCCACCTCCTCCCACCTGGTTGGTCCGGGTTTATCTGGGAGCGGGAGCTGACGCCAAGCTCGCAAGCATCGGATTTAGAAATCGTCCCTGGCCAGGTCGCCATGAGCTGCGCCCCAGCTCGTGGTCTGGTCGGCATGGGAGCGTCGCGGGATAGACCAGAAACGGTCTTCAAGCCAAATCAGGGGGTCAACGGTTTGTGGTGCTTGTGGGGCCAGCCGGGCAATCTGTTCCAGCGCCAAGGTGTACCAGGGGAGATCCTGTGTGAGCACCAACCTCTTAATCCACTGAACCATTAGCGTTGTGGTATGAGTACCATGATCCAAAATCCCCAAGCCCCCTTTGTCTTTGGGTTGGATTACCAATAGCCAGGCCACCCTGCTGATAACATTCGGGAGCTCGTTGTTACCTCTCCACAGCAGGGTTGTTATGTGCCGCCTAAGCGACCGTAATGCATCCTTGCTAAGTGCCCATACGGCAGACTTGTACCATAGAGCGGCCAACACCACACTATTGATCACTAACGCCGTACCAATCAAGGAGGTATGTTGATCATTCCAGCGTGCCAGCTTCTCTAGCGCAGGTTTAAGGATCCAATCATCGCTCGACACAGGTCTTCTTGTTACTGTTAACATGATTCCCAACACTCTCACGAAGGCCAATTCCGGGAGCCATTTAACTCAGGGCAGCTCCGGGGGGCGCACCCCTTGGTAGTGAATCCACCATCCCGGGGTTTTGTTACCCCAATTGACAGTTATGTCTGACACTGCTGTGAACCTGTCAAAGAGTTGTCGGATCTCTTCCATGTTTTTTTGATGGTAGCATCCACCATAAGTGTCAGATCATCCGCAAACATTGAACAGATGGGGATTGCTTCTTCGGGGATGGTCGAGATTTGTAGCTTTTTTAGATCTTTGTTTGCACGGAGTTCACTGCCAGCGCCTCCATCACAATTATGAACAGGAAAGGTGCCAACGGGAGGGTCAGTTATCTTTTTTTGTGAGGGCTTCATCTAATTGCTTTAGATATCCAAAGATTCGGTCATCTACTTGGTGGGAGGCTGTGCGCAGAAAGTTGTTCCAGGTTCCCTCGAATTCTCCCTGATGGAGCTCTAGTTTACTGACGGATCGATGGAGGGCAGCAAGTTGTTCGTTAGTGTGAAGGAGGGTGTCAGTCAAGAGAGTTAACCGTTCGTCTGTGGCAACTTGCTTTCCCTTCTGTTCTTTCAACAGTGCCTGCAACCTCTCCCCCTCCTCCTTCATCTTTTTTTTATCATTATACTCTTTTCTTTTTGCAGCTACCAACTTGTTGTTGAGTTCGGCCCTCTTCTCTTCTATCAACAATTCTCTCTCCTCCTGATCTGCTGCTGATGCCATCTTATTCACAAAGGCATTTTTATCTTCCTCAGTTTCTTCCGGCATCTCCGTTTGATACCCGAATTGTCCCATCCAATCCATCGCCTCCAACTGCAGCAACCTGATCTCCCCAGCATGGCTGCTTTCACCCTTTTCTTCCTGCGGCTGGGTCCTCTTCCTTTCCAGCCTGTCTCCCATATCTTCTTCTTCTTCTTCTTCTTCTTCTTCTTCGTCTTCTTCGTCTTTCAACTCTTCCATCATCTTTCTTTCTCTTTCATCCCCTTCTCCATCTTCTTTTTCTCTTCTAACAACTTTTTCTTCACTTCCTCCTCCTTCTCGCTTGTCCTCTCTTCCTTTTCTTTTTTCTTCTCAGCCAGGCGGCGATCTATCTCTGCCTGCTCCTCAGCTGTACTTCCCTGTGTCGACTTCCCAGACCTTAACACCGCATGTGAACAGAAAGTCTGTTGAAAACCAAGAGGGAAGATGAAGTGAAGAAGGGGGCCCCAGAGCACAGATAAGGCCAGAAGTGAGAACATGGGGTAGTCGTCCATGGTAACTAGAAGCACAGGTAAGCGGCCTCCACCTCCTCACCACTTAGACCTAACCCCAACTACTAACTTACTAACTCACGAGTGGGTCTGACTGTTGCTGATTGCTGAATACGTTCCCAGAAGGGCCAGAACTATACACGTACATACCCTTTTTTTTTTAAATGCACGGACTGGTTCTGGACTCAAGGCAGGTCGAGTATGTGACTATTTAGACCAGCCCAGCAGCAGCGACACCAGGGTTGGGAAGGCACCAAACACCAAGACAAGTCACCATGCAATACAAGTTTTAATGGGGGATGCACTTCACTCCAGTGAATGTTCCGTTGATGAAGCTCCTCGGCTGTTCCAATGCTCCAACGCAGCAGCAACAGGTACGTAATCGAGCCACTCCTTCTTCGGCCTTCTTCTTCCCCCCTTCGTCAGTCTTCTCCCCACTCAACTCACTCTCTTATCTCCCTCCTCGCCGGCCTTAATCGTTGCCAGCGATGTCCAATTGGTGTAACGAGCAACTGCTCTGATACCAGTTTGCAATGAACCTCTTAGTTCAACACGAGTGAATGCACATATTCACACCTCATGCATATATGAGATCACACGAAGTTCACACTGAAGACCAGAGAGATTAAGACCAGATAACGCAGCTTATGAATTCCAACAAGCTATACAAGAGCAATAAGAGTTCCGAGTCACCAGCGCACAACAGCGCATGTCATAGGTAACCAAACATCCAACATAATCACCCAGGTAAGTATCTTCTTCCTCTCTGCTCTTCTCTGTCTGTTGTATCACCCCTCGGAGTCCTTCCTGGTCTTCTCCCTAGCTTATGACCTTGCTGTATCTTCTCTCCCTACATGCATGCACACACACACTAACTTCTACTCAAAGATCTACTCTGAATACACCCACTGTCAACTCTACTAATCCCTCTGAAGTCTACTACTAACTGCTAACATTAACACCCTGCGCTGACGCAGCTATGGCTGCTGTTACATACTTCAATGAGTATGGGCAGAACCAAAGATCAACCAATATAGGATGAGCATTTATGCAGCGGAAGTCTGATAACGAACTGACTCACATAGACTGACTCACATAGACTGACCTACATGGCATCACTCCACACACATACAATCATGAGATGGTGGGGTCTGGGTCATGCATAGACGATACCCAGATCCCGTACACACATGC
>BFEA01000001.1:7531945-7534445 GCA_003427395.1 Chara braunii
TACCTGCTCCGATACCAGTGCAATCAGACTCGACTTCTTCACACTTGTCATGCATGCAAACAGCGAWACAGCAAACTGGCGACATGCGCCCACACAGTACTCAAGATATTGTAACCAGGTAGGAGTTCTCTTCAACTGGCTATGGCGACTGAGCGCCCACACAACTCACTGTTCGCACTCTGGATCACCCTGGATGTCCCACACGCAACACTCCACACGCAACACACACACACACACACACACACGCTACTATAGCTATGGCAGCTATGGCTGCCACTATCCTATTGCTACACTACACTTCACTGCCCTCTTCGTCTTCGGGCGCACTGCAGACCTCCTCGCACAAGCTGCTGGGGCAGCGCTTCCGCATGGCATCCGCAGGAATGAAATGAATGGCTGGACGCAGCCTCTTGATTTATACTTCTGCGCTGCGTTGGTCTGCCCTGTATCCCTTGGCCCACGATGTGCACACAGTCCCAGATGGTACTTGCTGAACAGGACCGGACTGACTAACTGGGACTGCTGACTGGGCTAGGTGGACTACCACCACTTGACCACTTGCCTCTGCTGAACACAGGCCAACTCCGAAAGGCCACTTCTAGAAGTCTCAAACTTGGCCTTTCGGTACTGTAGCAGCTACGACTTTGCCCTTTCAGGTAAGTAGCAGCTACGACCTTGACTCTTCTGGCATCCTACAACTACGACTTTGGAACTGTCTAGACTCCTACCCTACAGGTCTACAGTTCGATTCCCTTCTAACCTGTGACCTACGAAACCGTGCCTACCACTGGCGATCCTACAGGTCGTGGGTTCAAGTCTACGGGTGGACATCAATACTGTACACAGGTAAGATAGGGAACTAGGGATCGAGCCCTGGGGTCTGCATTCGCTACTGCGAACTGGTGATTACCGTTTCACTTTTACTCGTGGGATGTGATTCTTCATTAAGACTTTTCATTATAAGACGTGACCCCTGCCTTTGAGACATGACTCTTGCTTGTGAATCTGCCTTTTCTCTCGTGGGATGTGAGTCCTCAAAATGGCTTTTTATTATGAGACGTGACTCTCGTCCCTGAGATGTGACTGTTTGCTGGGTGCCTGTTGGACCAGACTGCTGAAGTACCCGACTGTGACTTTTCTGAGTTTGGCGAACTCGGCCTTTTCTTGACCAGGGCATCTGACCCTGAGAACTGAATTTGGGGTCTGAATCGTGGAAGGCCTTTCAAAAACCTCAACCGTGCTCAACAGGTGGGGAACAGGTGGGGAACAGGTGGGGAACAGGTGGGGAACAGGTGGGGAACTCCAGTCAACCGCTCGTGAAACCCGACAGCAACGGCGGCAGCAAATGTTGCTCGTCAACACCATGAGGAGGCGAACCGTGAAGTGAAATTCCAATGCAGTTCTAGACATCTAGTGGAATTCTTGTGCAATACTAGAAGTGAGTGCAGCTCTGGAAGTGCAACTCTGGAAGTGCAACTCTAGAAGTGCAATTCTGGGGCAATTCTAGTGCAATTGTAGTTGCAAGTCTACTGCAGTGAGGATAATAATGATGATAATGATGAGGATGATATGGATGGTGAGGATGACTGATGGTTATTGAGGATGACAATTGTTATTGATGATGATTAAAAGGAGGAGGAGGAAGAGGAGGAGGAGGAGGAGGATGACTAATGCAGGCTTGTATGTATGATACTGTTGAGATGGTGATGCCAGTACTATCGTGCTTCTGCGGGCAGACATCGGTCGTCTACCTTTTCCATCCAAGTCCATCGATGCAGTTCATGCAGGTGCTGCTCTCCACTGTTGGCCCTCACCTTCCCTTGCGGTAAGCATTCCTCTTTTCCGTCCACTTCAGCCTACACCTGTGATTTGATGAACTTGGTGGTGGATGCTTGCCTGCTATTCATGATTCCTGGAGTAACAGTTCTGCTGAGCTGAAGAGTTAGGAGGCCACACTCGTTTCTAATGTCTGTGCGGTGTAAGGTGGACTGTGTTTGGGAGAAGGGGACTGCTGGCTGGTCAATTGAGAAGGCTTGTGATTCTCTTTTGAATCTCAACGAGGGAGTGTTTTAATCAGACATGAGACGTCTTCCCCCGAATAGAATGTGCAGTCATTATCCAGGTATCTGGAGTGAAAGTTGCCCAAAATACAGGCATAATGACCGTGCGTTCTATTTGGGCGACGTCGCAACGACTGTAGTTTCCGATTGTCAGCGTGTTGTGTTGGAGGTGCCCACTCACTGCCCACCACCACCAATGAAGCTCCCTTGGGCCCACCTTGGGCCCACCTTGGGCCCACCTTGGGCCCTGCTTTCAGTTATGCCGAACTGAAAGCAGTAACGATATGAGAAGAGAGGAGAAGCTTATTACTAGTATTATAATTACAGGTTTGTCCTGAGAATTGCAGGTTTGCCCCACCTCAGGATGCTTTGAAAAACCAAGGACTTGCTACTTCATGAGCTTGAGAAATTTGTCATGCGACTGAAGAGCATCGCCGATA
>BFEA01000001.1:7536945-7543900 GCA_003427395.1 Chara braunii
TCCTCGTCCTCCATGTCTCCTCCTCCCTTCTCCTTTTTGTCTCCTCCTCCTCCTCCTCCTGTTCGTCCTCCTCCTCCTGCCCTTCCTCATCCTCCTTGTCTCCTCCTCCTCCTGGTACTTCCTCACCTTCCATGCCTCCTCGTCTCCTTCCCTTCCTCGTGTCCTCCCCTTCCTCGCCGTCCATGTCTCCTCCTCCTGCCCTTCCTCTTTTCCCTCCATCCATCTCTTCTCCTCCTCCTCATCGTCCTCACTATCCTCGTAGTCCTCCTTGTCCACATCATCCTCCTCCTCTCCATATCCCCCTCTCCTTGCCATATCCCCATCTTCCTGTCATACGCCCCCTCGTTCCCCCTCCCAAAAAAAGATAAATAATAATAATAAAAATAAAAAACCTGCACGATTCCGCACAGGCACCCCCCGCACGAAACTCCGTATGGAACTCCGCATGAATGTGCGGCTCAAGCGGTTGCAAGTATGCTCTAGAGTCTATTAAGTGGCATACTGCACACCACAGGGGCCTGCAAGGCTCGACCAGGCGGAACAAGGGATAAGTAAGGGCCATCCAGGCCCTGTGTCGTTTCAGCCTAAAAAGGAGAGCCAATGTTAGACCCTGTTAAAGTCGACCTTTCCTGAAACTTAGGCGCCAGACCAGGGATAAGCGCAGGCCATATTTAGGCCCGTTTCAAGACAACCTTTTTTTGAACTTGGGCGCCAGGGGCTGGCGCGATTCGGCATTGGCAAGAGCAGCCTCCCAGCCGGACCAGCACTATATATCGCTGGTCCACCTAGGAGGTAGTAGGCAGTTCAGGAGCTATTCTTCAGGATTCGGCAGCAGCACTCTGCGGAGCGCTGCAGTAGTAGTAGACAGGAGTAGTCTTCAGCGCTGGCGCTTAGAGTAGCGTTAGAGAGGGAGGAGAGTGGCCGAGGCCAGGGAGCTTACCTGTTACGCCATCGCTCCAGCTTCGTCTTCGAGGTACCTGCAGCAAGGCGCCACCATTCACAAGTTAGTACCGGGCACCAGGAGAAAGAGAGAGAGAGAGTTCTTCTTCTTCTTCTTCCTCCAGTCCACCGTCTCTCCCTCCCCCTCCAGCTACCTGACTCCTCAGTATCGGCAGACTACGAGAGAGAGAGAGAGAGAGAGAGAGAGAGAGAGAGAGAGAGAGAGAGAGAGAGAGAGAGAGAGAGAGAGAGATTTGTTATGAACTTGGTTGTCTGACAATTTGATTGCCACTCTCACCCAGAAGAACTCACACACTCCCATACATGCATGAGACAAAGGGGAGAAGGAGACAGGGTCCAACTGCACACAGATCAGAGATAAACAGCGGAATAGCAATGATGCACAGAAGGGGAGAATACACTCAATGTTTCTCTCTCCCTGACACACTCCCAACAACCAATCACAATTGACACTGCGAAGATCACAGTTGGAAAGTAACCCAGACGAAGAGCCAACTCAACACAGTTAACCTCAATTATCGTTACAGAGTTCCACCCAGTGTCTCGCCACTCAGGAACCACACACTCCACTCACTACCACACTCTCAGAGTCTAGCGCTGCACAGAAATAGCCTCCCAGAGGCCAGCGCCATACACCCAGATGCAGATCATGAATAGCGAAGTAGCCTCCAGTGCCGATGAGTCACTCTGACGATGAAGAAGACAGCTATGGCTGCCTGGCTGCTACCGCAGCAGCAGTACCCACATGTACTYTGTSAAGACCTCCCAGATAGTCCTGCCAACGCAGATATCCCCCAGGGGATAGATGCGCTGAGTACAGCCCCAGCTATGGCTGYCTCAGGTGGCGGGCTATGGCTGCTCCACTCACGGCTGATGTCTCCGGTGCCACTGCAGACATTCAGCGCTGCTCAACTTGGTTGGCCACCAACGCTGCATGCGGAAAATGAAAGCCAAAAGTCCCCCTATCAGTTTCCCTCCTAGACTTATAGATTCCTACACTAGCCTAAACCGAAACTGGACTGACTGGACCTACTGGTACCGTTGCTGTTTCTCGGCCTCTCGGCCTCTACCGGACCCGGCTATAGGCTATAGGACCGTATACCAGTATAGGCCGCTTAGGGCCTGTCTGTCCTAGGGTAGCCTGGGCCTGCTATAGGCAGTTAGGGTAGTAGTAGGGATTCGGTTAGTTTAGGGCCTATAGTCCCTCAGAATTACGGGTCTGCCCCTCGCGAATTTCCCCACAGTCAAGTCACTCGGTTAGCCCTCAGCCAAACAAAATTGTGAATCTAACCCTACGGTTAGTGTATAGCCTCGCAGACAAACTCGGCAGCAGAAATCAGCAAGTCATTGCAGATTTCTGACTTTGGGATGTTGACCACATGTGGATACGGACTCGAGTTTGTGACAGCGACATTGGATGGGGATTATTTGGGATCTATATCGAAGACTTGGTGTTGACGACATCCTCATTCCTCCCTTCCTCTTCGTCTGATCCCCCTCCTCGTCATCTATGTATGATCTGGGCCTGGCGCATTCCTCCTATGTGTAGCGCCAGGCCCCTTCACACCTTGCGATGATGATGATGTATGTTTGGTCTGCATTGCGACATTGATTGGTCTGATCATTGGTATTTTAGCCTTCCGCTGCGCTATCCTGTACTATGTGAGAGAGGTTGGTTCTTGTTCTGGTCTGCACCATTACGGTATGCAACAGTTTGGTATCGGAGCGGACCTCTCAATCAGAGGATCTGCCCAATCAAGGAGCCATCTTGCTTGCTTGCTTGCTTGCTTAATCAAGTAGGGCTTCGTCAAATCTCTGCATTTTTTTTTCCGCAACAGATCTCCGGAAATTCAGATATTAGCATTTCGTTTTTTGTTTCACTCTGGGCAGATTAGGTGAAGTAGGGAGGTTGTCATATTCTCGGAAATTGGATCTATTCTTCTCTGAAAGTGGAACCTCCACTCTATTTCGCACAAAAGATTTTTTTTTCAAGATCGCATTTTTTTTGAAAGCCGAAACTTTGTGAAACCTTGCCTAGATCTCGCTCATAGCACTCCTCCGTAATGCCTCACTAATAGCCGATCGACAGATATTCAAAAAAAAAAAAAGAAAAAAAAAAGGGGGGGGGCATCCTCTTCTTTTATTTTATTTTTTTGTTCTGTTGATTAGGACCAGGAACAGAAAGTGCAGTTTGGTGACCTTCCTGCGTTTCCCTCCCACCCAGCCCTTTGCCTGCGTTCCTGGTTTGGTAAGCGCCACGTCAGCAGCAGTGCCATGTCAGCAACGCCACGTCAGTAGCAGCACCACGTCAGCAGTGCCACGACAGTAGCAGCGCCACGTCAGCAGTGCCACGACAGCGGCAGTGCCACGACAGCAGTGCCCCGCCACCATGACGATTTCAGTTCTGGGCATGCCAGGCCAACTGACCAGCGAGTCCATTGCCGAGTTCCGACAGCGGATCCAAGATCAGCTCGCACAGATCGAGGCTGAGGAACAGCGCCAGGCGGCAGCCGAGGCTGCCTGCCTACAGGCTGAAGCGGCTGAAAAGCAGCAGCTTCAGGCAGCAGCTGACCCAGATGCCCAGGCCCGCTGCAAGCAGGCCCAAGATCTGTTGCAGCGGCACGAAGCCGCCAGCGTCGACAGGCTCAAGTTCTGGCACTTTGAATCATCTGAGGGCCACGACAACACAACACCGGAAGAGCAGCACAAGGAGTTTCTCTCCAAACTCGTGACCCAGTTGGTTTACACTTGTAACCACCTGCAGTCCGAGTTAGAGAAACAGCACCAGGAACTGGAGAAGCTCCGACAGGCAGTGCGGAGCCACAAGGACCTGCACGAGGATGCCACACNCTACCGGACCCGGCTATAGGCTATAGGACCGTATACCAGTATAGGCCACTTATTGCCTGTCTGTCCTAGGGTAGCCGGGGCCTGCTATAGGCAGTTAGGGTAGTAGTAGGGGTTCGGTTAGTTTAGGGCCTATAGTCCCTCAGAATTACGGGTCTGCCCCTCGCGAATTTCCCCACAGGCAAGTCACTCGGTTAGCCCTCAGCCAAACAAAATTGTGAATCTAACCCTACGGTTAGTGTACAGCCTCGCAGACAAACTCGGCAGCAGAAATCAGCAAGTCATTGCAGGCTTACCCTCCCCGGGAGCGAGGACCTCCGAGCTAGGGGTGCAGACGAGGTGAGCGGCGAAGATTACCCTTTTGAGCCGCCTCATACCGCAGAACTATAGACTTTGCTGTCTTGATCAGGTCTCTTCTGTAGAACCATCGGTTCTCAGAAGGAGGCTGGAATGCAAACCTGACAAGATACTGCCGGTCGGGGCCAGTGCCCCACTCGTCCTCAATTGCCACCACATCATATCCCTTGCCAGGGATTGGTGGGCCCCATTGAGGGGGCCGGTCCGGGAATGCATCAGCTGGTATGAAAGGCAGCAACTTAGATGCATGGAAGACCGGATAGGTTTGTAGATGCAGGGGCACGTCAATGACGTACGATGGGCCGAAAGGATCAGCGCCCACTGTATCTAGAACCTGCCACGAACCCAGGTAGCGTGGCAGCAGCTTGGGAGAGATATCCTTCTCCCTCGACAACTCAGAACTGGCCACCCAGACATAGTGACCAATGCGGATAGGGGAAGGCCGCCTGTGGCGGTTTGCTTGTTCAATCATGGCCTTTTGGGCCTTGAACAAGTTCGCCCGGGCTCTCTCCACATCCAGACGATAGCGTCTGGCGAACTCTGCAGTGCCTGGGGTAAGGTCAGGCTTAGCCTTATCGATGATATCATCGAGAGGCTGTCGTGGTTCACGTCCCCAATGTAACCGGTAGRGACTGAACCCTRTCGAGGAGTGGACARACATGTTATACATGAGCTGTGCCYTCGCCAAGTGGAGATCCCARTCCTGCTGATCAGGAGAGATCACAGGACGTAGCAACTGGAACAGGACCTGGTTCATCACTTCGGCCAATCCATTGGCTTCAGGATGACGACCAGAAGTCATGTCCAGGCGTGAGTGCAGATACTCCTTGCAATAGGACTGCCACTCATTGCTGCAGAATCTGGGGTCTCGATCACTCACAACAGAGGTGGGCGGTCCATGGTGTGTGACCCACCTCTCAGAAAAGGCTGCTCTCACAAGCGGTACCCTGGCTACCTCTGGCAAGGGGATGAACTCTGCGTATTTGGAGAACATGTCCACGCAGACCATGACCTGACGCATGCCACGAGGGGTAGTCTTGCCTAAGTCTGTGAAATCAATAGACACAGACTGGGCAGGACCATCAGGTATGGGCAAAGGTTTGAGCAATCACAAAGGAGGTTTACGCTGAACCTTGTTCCTTTGGCAGAGCTCACAGGTGTCCACATAGCGCAACATATCACTCCGCATCTCCTTCCAGAAGAAGCGCTGCGACAGGGCTGCATATGACTTTAGGAACCCAAAGTGTCCACGCGCATCGTGGCACTCTGACATCAGCAGTGTCCCCAGCTGCTGGTCCTCAGGGATGCACAAGCGCTCCTCTCCTCTGCTGTAAGTGTACAACAGATCTGAACTCAGTGCATAGCCATGTTCAGAATTAGGATCTGCTTGCAGATTCCTGACGGTGGGTCCATAAGTCGGATCCTGAGGCAGCAAACGAGCGATGGTCTGACGGACCTCCTCTCCAAAGGAGTGAGTAGAGGAGATCAACGCAAAAGAGTCAGGCCTACGAGAGAGGGCGTCTGCTACTTTGTTGTAGCAACCCTTCTTATGCTTCAGTTCAAAGTCAAACAGATCAATGAACTGTATGTAGCGTGTCAGTTTATCATTCAACTCTCCCTGGGACTTCAACCACTGCAGGGTGGAATGATCAGAAAAGATCTTGAAGTGTCTGCCCAGGAGAAAGTGTTTCCAATGTTTCAGGGCACTGACCAGAGCATAAAGCTCTTTCTCGTAGGTAGAGTCCTGAAGCTTCTGAGTTTTGATCTTCTTACTCATAAACTCTACAGGTCTCAGACCATTACCATCATCCTGCTGCAGGATTGCCCCAATGCCATACTGACTGGCGTCAGTGGTGAGAACAAATGGCAGAGTGGGGTCAGGCAACTTCAGAACAGGTGCACGAGTCAAGGCCTGTTTGAGTCGTGCAAAGGCCATCTCACAGTGGAGGGACCAAAGAAAGGGAGTGTCTTTCTTCGTGAGGTTAGTCAGGGGTGCAGCCACAACAGAAAAGTTCCTGACGAACTTTATGTAGTAGGAGGCCAGACCCAAGAATGACCGGACACCTCTCACTGTCTGAGGTTGTGGCCAATCCTGAATAGCAGCAACCTTGGCTGCTTCAGGGGCCAAACCATCTCCAGAGATTACATGACCCAGGTAGATAACAGAGGGAACTCCAAAAGAGGATTTCTCCCTGTTGATCTTGTACTGGCTGTCACGTAACGACTGAAGGACTAGAGCCAGGTGCTCCGCATGTTCCCTGGTAGTTTTGCTGAATACCAGGATATCATCCAGGTAGACAACCATAAACTTATCCAGGTACGGCCTGAATATGCGGTGCATCTCAGTCTGGAATGTACCAGGTGCATTGCAGAGTCCAAATGGCATCACCAGGTACTCATAAGTACCATACCTGGTTTTGAAGGCCGTCTTGTGGACGTCCTCCTCTGCCATCTCAATCTGGTGGTAGCCAGATTTGAGGTCGACTTAGCTGAAGATGGTGCAGCCCTGGACCATATCCAGAAGGTCGTCGATCCTAGGAAGTGGCTCTATGCTCTTCCTAGTGATCTTGTTGAGACCCCTGTAGTCGATGCACATTCTGAATTCCCCACTCCCCTTTGGGACAAAGAGGACTGGAGCACCGAATTTAGAAGTGCTGGGCCTGATCCAGCCTTTGCTGGTCAGGGTCTCAAGCTGTCGCCTGAGCTCCTCGAGCTCAGCAGGTGACATCCTGTAGATGCGGCCCTTGGGAGGGACCGCTCCAGGCAGCAGCTCAATACGATGCTTGGTTGG
>BFEA01000001.1:7588243-7612410 GCA_003427395.1 Chara braunii
TTTTTTTTTTAATAGCAGCCAGAGAGTCGAGTAGCCTGGGGAGAGTGCCGTAGCCGATGCAAACTCGGAGGCGGGCGATAATGAGCCAACCACAACGGTGAGCACCTCGATCCCGATTACGACAACGAGGACCATGATCCCGATGCTAAAAAAAAATCACGACGATGAGCTGGAACGCGTGACCAAGTGCCACGCTCCACTACTCATATGTGCAATATTAGAAYGAGTCTGCTGCTAGAACGTGGAGAGGTATGATGCCTTCYAGTCGTACGTGCAAATGAATGAGTCTYCCGCAAGATCTTGAGAAGATACATTCAGATGATGGACGGAATCACCAGCAACAGGTAAGTCTCCAACCCGACGGTGAAGAGCGCCACCGGATCGCGAGCGCTGACACGAACAGCAGATGATCACCTTCGAATCTGTCGCTGAGATGGCCACCATGAGCACCACACTTCACGCCCCTCCTGCTCTCTAGTGCCTCATGTGCCCTCCTTTTCTTTCGCTTCCCAATCTCCTCCTTACTACTACACCGCCTTCAAGTCTCATGCGCAGAGCGATAGAGAGTGGCTACTTCCCTTGGCCGGACGAGAGAAGTCGAGTGAATCTCCTGCCTGATTGTGGGAAGATGCACCCGCCATCCTCACACGCGCAGCCTTTACCGTTGATACCGACCAGACCGTCGCTCGATTGGGAATTCTAACACGACCATCTGTTCCGGAACATGTCAAAACCCCAATTTCGAGTCTTACCTCGCTTGATTCTGTTGAGAATCGGGCGAGATATGCCCGTTTCTCTTCTCTTCTTTCGCCCGTCCGCCATCTCTCACGCACGTCTTTTTCTTCTAACCTCCCTTCCTGCACAACTAGCACCAAAAACTAACACTACTACTGCGCTCGCTCTGTCCAAGAACCCCGCCTACCACTTTCCCCTGCTTGGTTTCGTTAAGAAACGAGCATGGTATAGCAGTTTATTCCCGCCATAGCCTTTCGTCTGGTTGCTTTCTCCTTCCTTACCTGCAGATGTATCTAGCGCGAGATCGCGCCCAGATGCATCTGCCTTTATACCAGCCTGTTGAACTAAGCACGGGTTGCACACTGCTGTCCCTGCGTGCTTCCACCAGCGCCACCTGCTTTGGCCCATCACTCTACTTCGCGCAGTGGCTCATCACCCCTCTAATCCCATTGGCATGCTCACACTCAATCCTCTCACACTTAGWYGGGCCACAGATACCCTGGCCGTGCCCCTCTTTTCCTTGATGCGAGCGCAGTGCCTAGTGGCAGCTAATCCGACAGCAGCCCAACCGAGAAGTGAAGCTTCATAAGGCTTTGTTGTCGGACCGGGTAGTCTTTAATACTCATCCTACTCGAACTGTGACCGCTGGCCACGGCAGCGAACACACCAACCTTCTGCTGGCCAGGATCAAAAGCTGCACACAACCACCCTTGCCTACGGGTCATGCTAATACTCCTTGTACCAAGGACTGACCCGTGGGCACGACACTGGGATATCCCCACAGAGCTGGGCAGCCCCGCCCCCGGGGTGATTCAAAATTGCATCATCCGCTTATCTACTTCTTGGAGTTCGAACTCAGGTCTGTACTTCAACAGTTCTGCGTGTACCACTAAGTTGGCCTGTTGTACCTGTCTACTCTGCCTTGGGACTGGTACCGCCCCAGCCCATATCAATGCAAAATTATACGTTTACCCTTTATTCACCTGTTTCCAGCGGGGCTCGAACTTAGGTATGTATGTCAACCATTCATAGCTGTACCAACTGAGCTTAGCCCATTGATACCTTAGCCAGCCCCGGAACCAACGCCTGGGCCGTCTCCCAACTGGAACCAAAGGGTATATGAAAATAAGTAAAAACAAAACAAAAAAAAAAATAACACAGCAAAACGGGGAGGGGTTCCACGTGACCAGCTGTGCACTCAGCACCGCTGCAGGCCTCCCTACAGTGCCCCGGGCCGTTCCGCCCAGGCACAGTTCACATCTTTCAGGCCCTAACGGGCATGCTCACACTGCGACTCCAAATCTGCAAAGTACGCAGATTTGGGACAGACCAAATTTGAGGCTTTGAGCATGGTTCGGGTCGCACTGCTGTGCCTTTTCAGATGGGACAAGGCCCTACGTGCCTGCAGCAATGTCGGATCGGTACTTTGCTGGTCCCATGATGCCGGGTGTGGGGCCTATGTTCGGTTGTCGTGAAGAGTAGAGGAGTGCTGGGCCCGCAACCCTTGCAGCGTGATCCCAGGTGACGCAGGTCCCGCTGCATATCTTGGTGGTAGTAGCAGCTCTCAGATAGGAACTTTGAAGACCGGTGTGGCAAAGGGTTCCATGTGAACGGCTGCGCACAGTTAGTGTTACTGCAGCGGCCACTGCCCCCAGTCTCCCGCCCTGCTGTGCCTAGGCACGGTTCACCATCTGCGGGTCCCAACCGGGCATGCTCACACCGCACCCCAAATCTGCGAAATATGCAGATCTGGGATAGGCCAACTTTTGAGGTTCTGGGCACGGTCAGGTCACACTGCTGTACCTCTTCAGATGGAACAAGCCTTGGCTGTCTGTAGGAACAGCAAATTGGTGCTTCGTAGGTCGCACAGCACCATCCAGAACTGTGCAAACTTCTTGTCATCGAAGCTTTACAAAAATAAAATAAAAAAAATAGGCATCTGTGGTCGCCCTCGGATGTGACCGTGAATTTTTGTACCCCGCGGCTACACAACT
This sequence comes from Chara braunii, assembly GCA_003427395.1. Classification (NCBI taxonomy): domain Eukaryota; kingdom Viridiplantae; phylum Streptophyta; class Charophyceae; order Charales; family Characeae; genus Chara; species Chara braunii. The sequence goes on from BFEA01000001.1 coordinate 7,590,973, forward strand.
GCGGCTGCCGTCAAGCGGTCATACACCAAATGGTACCTTTGGAACCTCGGAAAAACTGTGTAACCGGTCTCATGCCTTACCGGCCTTGATGGGCAGGGTCACGCTCAGCCCCCTTATTGCAGAAATGGGACTGGGCGGGCCCACACACAAAGTTCTCACAGCAAGATGGAACTGGGCAGGCTCACACCCACGCCTCATACAGCGGATCGAAGTCGGTGTCCGCTGTGTCCCCTGGTCACGGCCGGTTCCGGTGCCACTGCCGGACCACGTTCAACATATGGGACAAAAACAAGAAATAAGGGAAAAAGAAAATGAAAGTAAAAAAAAAAACAATAATAAATAAAAAACCTAGAAAATCGGAATAGGGGGAGGAGGCCGTTGGTACTTGGTCCTCAGCCCTCCCTCTCGGGCCCACGGTAGGACTCCCCAGCAAAACTAAGGGGGATAGTCCTGCAGGATCCTCAACCCCTTAATCAACCCCTCTGTCTTCTCCAGGAAACGCTCCTCCGCTCCTGTAATGCTGGCTGCTGGCCTTGCTCCCGGGATGCCCCTGGTGGAAGTTCAATGATGTAACCTATAGGGCTAAGCCCAAGTCTGGTTGCAGCAGGCCCAGTTCTGCATATGAAGAGTAATTGCAGGCTGTTACAGCCTACCCGGGCCTGCAAGGGTGCGCCAATGCCCTCTCTTGGTCTGCCCCTTGAGCCCAAGGCCCCGTACGGCCATGCTCTTCGCTTGGAAGACGGCTATTTGCTGAGTTCACCATACGCACTGCCCCGTCATGCCGCGGTCACGGGCCGAGGCTCTCGTAGCCCGCCGTACTCATCGAAAAGAGCATGCTTTTATCGTCTTTGGTCGGAAAGACTCCGACTTTTGCTCGCGCCGTATCCACGCGTCGTACCTAGCTAAAATTTGTTACGGCTCCTACCGCCGATACCTTTATAGTCAAACGTAGTACTTGCATGCTTCACATGGTGCGGCCTCAAAATGCYGCCCTTCCGCAAGTTAGTYGAAAGTTTTCCTCTAGCCATAGCCTCGACGGTCTAACTTTGCGCCGGTGGCGACCTCGTCAGTGCGCCCGAAGTTGCGGCCCGCGCTACGCTATCCAAACCTCTAGCTTATTTCTAACTTGGACCACCGAGCGGTTCGTTTGTTCACACTAGTCAAAAATTTTAACTAACGCGTGCCCACAAAGTGCATGCCCATATACACACCCTCTGACTCATCCAAGCGTGCGCCCGCCACTTCCTGACTTCCAAGAGTCAGTCGCGATCGAGCGAATGCATGCGACTTCCTTAAATTTTATCAAGAATGCTCCTCCTGCGAGGTGCAAAAGTACGCACAATTACCCTTGTAAGGGTATTGGTGCCGACACCATCGTCCAGAACACCCTGACATTGTTCTTTGTTTTGTCTCACTGGACGATTCCCTTGATGAGCTCGGTAATGAACTCATAGCACTTTGGAGTTTGTGGGCTAAGAAAGCTAAGTCTAAGGGTGAGTTAATGATCGCGGATATTGAGATTACACATACGCAGGTAGGTGCACTGTTAGATCCAGGATCAACGTGGTCTTATATCTCAGATAAGGCAATTCGTAAATTGCATTTGGGAATGAAGGTAAGAGACTTACCTAGACCAATCACGTCTATGCTGACTGGCAAGAGCACGATCATTGTCTCTCAATATGTCGATCGTGTCAAGCGTTATTTCAGGATGAGGAAGGAAAGAAGATATTGCATGAGATATCCTTCCTCATCGGAAAAGAACTTGCCTTTTGACAAGATTTGGGGAATGGATTGGCACGAGGAAGCCGACTTAAAAGTCATGTTCAAAGAAAAAAGTGTAAAGTTAAAGGACGAGAAGTTTGAAATGCGAGCGATCAAGTTGTATCACAGGTCTTACTCTGATCCAACCTTGTCTTTCTGTTGTATGAGTTACCCAACCTTTAGATCAATGGTCTTCAAGAAGAAGTTGGATCAGAATGTGATGATCGTACTCATTAAACGAGTAGGTGAGTGTTCCTCATCCTATCCTCCTTCGATTGAAAAATTTCTTGATGAATATAAGGACTTTCAAACTGAGCCGGCGGAAATCACTGAGCGTGCTATTAAGCACACGATCGAGATTATTCCCGGAAGCAAGATTCCCAAGGGTCCCATTTACCGTATGACTCCTAGGGAACTTGAGGAACTTCGCAAACAACTGCAAGAACGTACAGACAAAGGAAGGATTCGGCCTAGCTCATCTCCTCATGGTGCTCCTGTCTTATTCGTGCCAAAAAAAGAAGGTGAACTTAGACTATGCATTGATTATCGAGGGCTGAATTCCGTCACTGTGAAAAACGCGGAACCACTTCCGCATATTGACGATCTGTTGGACCAATTGCAAGGATGCAAATATTTCAGTAAGATTGATCTCAAGTCAAGGTACCACCAGATCGAGGTGGATCATGAAGATCAACACAAGACGGTTTTCCAAACCAGGTATGGTCACTACGAGTTCGTGGTTATGCCTTTCGGATTGACTAATGCACTTGCGACATTTCAAAAATCAATGAATAAATTGTTTCGTCAATGGTTGGATCAATTCGTAGTAGTCTATCTCGATGACATTCTAGTGTACTGTAAGACACTAGAAGATCACGAGAAACATCTACGAATGGTTTTGCAGAAATTGCACAAGGGCAATTTCAAACTGAACCCGAAAAAGTATGAGTTTGTTAAGCCTGAAGTCTTGTACTTAGGGCATATCGTGAGCGAGGAAGGACTAAGGCTCGAAGAAAAGAAGATTACAACAATTCGAGACTAACCCCAACCTAAGACTATAACTGAGTTGAATTTTTTTCTAAGACTTGCTAGTTATTATAGGAAGTTACGTCAGAAACTTCTCTTTGATAGTTGATCCTATGAAAAGACTTCTGAAGAAGAAAAAACCTTGGTTGCGGGACAAAGATTGTGAGTCGGCGTTCATAAAGTTGAAGTATGTTTTGACTTACTACCCTATCTTAAAGATTGTTGATCCTTCTCTCCCTTTCATTGTCACAACTGACGCAAGTCAATATGGGATTGGGGTTGTGCTATAGCAGGACGACGGCAATAGATATAAACCTATAGAGTTTATGTCCAGGAGACTTCCGTCGAAGAAAGTGATGAACTCCACCTACGAAAGGGAATTGTATACCTTCGTTGTTGCACTGAACACCTAGAAACACTACTTGTTAGGGAGACACTTTACTGTGTACTCAGATCATTCTACTCTGAAGTGGATCAAGACTCAGCTTAGACTCTCTGATAAGTAAGTTAGATGGTCCGCTTTCATCTACACCTTTGACTTTGAATTGAAAACTATCAAGGGAAAGTCTAATGTGGTTGCGGATGCTTTGTCCAGACGTGCAAATTTTTTTGGAACTATGATCTCCTATCTCGATATCGGGAATAAATTAAAGGAACAAATCAGAAAGGGATATGAGAGTGACCCTATTTGGAGTCCTATCATTGAGACCCTACGAAAGAACCCTGAACTATTCCCAGAATATCGAATGATTGATGACTTACTCTTCTTCCTAGATAAAATCGAAGAAAGACCATGCATTCCTCACCAAGAATAAATCAAAAGTCTAATCAGACATTCCTCACCAAGAACAAATCAAAAGTCTAATCATTGGGGAATGCCATGATGTTGAGGGACACTTTGGTTGTAAGAAGACGTATGCTGATCTACGAGAATGCTTTGAATGGAAAGGAATGAAGGAAGATGTATTAATGTATGTGCGGACTTGCCATGTCTGTCAGAGAAACAAATCCTCACATGAGAATCCGTTGAGACTGTTGAGACCACTGCCTATGCCAAGTGAGTCAAGTGAGTCTATCTCCATAGACTTCATGAGTCTCACTAAAAGCCGAAATGGCAACAATCAGGTAATGGTCATTGTGGATAGATTCTTCAAATATGCTATGTTCATTTCTTTGCCAGCCGAAGCTAGAACTGAACTGGTCATCCAAAAGTTCTAGAAGCGATGGGTTTCTGAGTATGGATTCCCGAAAACCATCATTTCTGATAAGGATGTTCGGTTCATTAGTCTACAGTGGCAGAAACTGATGGAAGTCTATGACATCAGGTTGACCATGTCGTCAGGAAGACACCCTGAAACGAATGGCCAAACTGAACAGATGAATCGTCTGTGCCAACAACTCATGCGCATGTATGTCCGACCCGATCAAATAGATTGGGATAAGAACTTACCTAAGATTGCTAGTGCCTATAATAACAGTATACATATTGTTACAGGTAAAACGCCTAATGCACTGCATAAAGGTTGGAAACCTCGACGTCCCATTGATGCTTTAACTCGGGACCAGATTCAGAGGTTATCCCGGAACCCGTGAATTTGCAGTTTTGTATGAAGAAGATATTAAAAAGGTAAAGGAAAATATATAGAAAGCCCAACTACAGATGATTGAGCAAACTCCCGACATTGTTGCTGCATATGAACGTGAGTTGAGGGAAAATTGATGTGTTTCTGCGATCGAACTCGAAATTTGGCCCGGCACGAATGCAATAACCCATGAAGTATGCCTCGTGGAATGTCTAAGGACCTCGCCAGGGGAGAAAAGACCCTAAGTAATTCAGGGCCTGAGCAGACGACAGTTGACCGAAGTCAACTGCCTGACGCCCAACAGTCAAAGTCAAAGTGTACCCAGCCCAGGCCGTCGGTCAGACGCACACACTTGTTTGTATGCAGGTACACAGACAACATCAGGACCAAATGGAAGCCTGCAACTGTACACAATCCAGGCCTCGGTTGTGAGTCAATTTGTACGACTGTGGGTGGGAGACCCGAGGCCAGACAGCCTCGTCAAACACTACATAAGGCTTGGTCTCTAGGAGGTCAACATTCAGTCTTGCTATGCTGCCTCGACGCTGGCTTGACTCTAGCTGGATGTTGGCTTGACGCTGGCTCGACGCTGGCTGGACGCTGGTTTGACGCTGGTTGCGCTGGTACTATGGACGACGACGGGGGACTGTGGCAGCATGCTGGCGCCTTCTCTGTTGAGCGCCAGCCTCTGCTGATGTGGCGCGTGCCACCTGTCTTCATTGCTGATGTGGCGCATGCCACCTGTCTTCATTGCTGATGTGGTGCATGCCACCTGTCTACATTGCTGATGTGGCGCATGCCACCTGTCTACATTGCTGATGTGGCTTAGGCCATCTGTCTTCGTTGTTGATGTGGTGCATGCCACCTGTCCACATTGCTGATGTGGTGCAGGCCACCTGTCTCTACTGCTGACGTGGCACTGGCCACGCTGTCTACATGAGGTGACTGGTTGCAACAAGGAGGGGGATCGGGATCTGTGGATGATTGGGAATTGGTACTCACCTAAGGTTGACGTCGATACCGTATACTGCTGTTGTCTTCATCGTTATTGGTAACGAGATATTGTATCAGATACCACTTTCATGTTAACTGGAGACATTGTGCAGATCTGAGACTACTTGTATTTCGACGTCCGATGAGTATCTTCCAGTCTGGGTTCATTACACCACGGTCATCTCAGGATGAAATTGCAGAAATGCCACTGTAATCTGAGGATGAAATTGCAGAGATGCCCCTTTCAGCTGAAGGTGAAATTGCAGAATGCCACCGCCGGAATCTATTATGTTCGCTTTCTGCACCCCTTGGGCCACATTGCGNGGGAGCGGAGCCGGGGGAGCTGGATGAGGAGCGGGGAACGGGATCAGCGGAAGGAGATCAGAGGAAGGGGGTGGGTGAGGTACGGGGAGTAAGATGACAAGGAAAAGGGAATGAAAGCGATGGGTTTGTTCTTACATGGTTGATTCCGCATTTGGACAACATTTGCCCTCCCCACTCGGGGATCGGATTTTTATAGGGGAGGGAGGGTAAGACTAAATGCCAGCTCAGGTTCAGTAAAGAAAAGTCCAGTGAATTGACGTAAACAAGAACCTTCTCCCCTGGGTGATTGAATTGCGTCCCGAGCGGCGAAATCACCCACAGAACGAATGAGGTAGGAGCCTGGGGATTCGAAGGGATAAGGGGGAGGACGGTTGAGGTGGAGAGAAGGCGGGATAAGATGGCAGATGGGAAGTTGGGACCGGGGGAGAGATAGGGTGGGAGCGAAAGGTAAGGATCGTGATGGTGTGTGTAGAAGAGGTTAGCGTGGAAATAGGYTGCGAACCRTCGATTCCRAGATTATGTGGGAAAGGGGGGGACGGAGAAAGTCGGGGCTGGGAGAGGACTGGTTGGGAACGAGAGGGGATGGGGAGGAAAACGGTTGGGTTGGTTGAGTAGGGGTGGGAGCGGTGGAAGCGAGATTGAAAGTCGAGTATGTGATTGAGACCGGGTGGATAATGGATGGGACCGAAGCTTCGCGATCGGAGGGGTGTGGGCGGAAGGGGTCGGTGTGGAGGTAGGTTGCAATCAAGGAAGATGTGGGATAGAGGGAAAGGAGACGGTTGGGTCAGGGGGAAGGTTGGACRGGGTCGAATGGAGGAGATGGGGGAATCGGTTCTTATAACGGRACGCGGGGTGGATGTGAGACTGGRTTGGGGAAGGGAAGGAGWTTGGGGGATGCGAGCGCRATGGAGGGGAGGATGGAATGAATAGGCTGCGCTTCGATGATGTATTAGAGGGACAGATGAAAGGGTCGACTGAAGATGGTTAGACGATGAGGCAGAGTTGAGTACGATCCTACATGAAATAAAGTCGCGATCTTCCGACGACGATCTTGGTTACTCCTCCGAGTGGCGATGAAGACATCGTACCTCTCTCGGCAGATTTTTGTCCCCTCCCAAAAGGATCTCAGCGCGCACGCGCGTCGGGAACCCCTATCTAGCTATGGAGGCGCGATGGCGCCCGGTACTACAGACTTCGTGGAGTTCACTGTCCAAGGTGAGGTCATACGTGCAGCCACTGTGGGCGTAGGTGCGCGAAAGTTAGCCTCGTTGCGCTACCCGTACGGCGCTAGCGCTCCGTCCCGCCGCATCAGTCCAGTTCCTCCCGTCCGCCGCATCACGCGTCAGTCCGGTTCCTATTCCACCGGCAAGTCAAAGAATTACATCAGTTACACACCAACGCTCCTCCCCATTATGGATGAGAGGCCCGAGTGGACGGCATTGATTACTGCCTTTGGGAAGGATGTACCACCCCTCGCCCCTGCCTAAGTTAGCCTATTTGTTAAATTTTTTTGGGGCTAAACTTAGACTGCCTGCTAAAAAACTTTAAACCCCTAAAGATGTCCTTACTTAGGGGCCTAACCTTTTTTCCTCCCAGACTCTTAGCTGGCAGGTTAATGCTATAAGATCTGGACGTGTATGATGTGTCATATGTCGTCCACATTATAAAACTCTAACCCTGGGGACTTGAACTTAGGTTCTACTGGCTGTCATGCTAAAACCCTACGCTTATGTGTGTCCTATTCTCTTATGGATCTAGGGAACTAGGATATTGATAATGCTAAGTTTCCAAACAATAGTGAACCTCAGTCTACTTTTTCGTCTCGCTGTAACTTCTTTAAAGTTGTTTTGTTACTATGTGGGGTGATTGGGACGGGGGGTGGAGAATGAGGGGGTCTGTGGGATGGTGAAGGTTTTGTGGTTCTGAGACAAGGGGCGTAAGACTATGGGTTAGGGAAGGGGATGCGAGGGTATTTGTGATAAGGATGGGACCGTGTTTCAGTTGGAGGGAACAAATTTAATTGGTTTTGAGAATATATGAGGTGTGTTGGTGTATGACGTGGCGAATCTCAGGTGGTTTCCTCTTCTGTTGTGATTAGTGCGTGTGTGGGTGGGTTGGATTGGGGGGTGTATTGGGGTGTGGGCTGTGCGTTGTTGGGGTTTCGTGCTTGGTTGGTTATTGAGGGCCAGATTAACCAATTAGTGAATTTTATTATGTCTCCTTCAATTGAGCCTAATTTGCTGTTGCCTAGCTTGTCGATTGAGAATCTCTTAATACTTTCTTTTTTGTCTTTCAGAGTCTGGATTTGCTTGAGTGTTTTTTAACTTTTTTTCCATAGTGTGTGAATTTCTGTTTCAATTATCTGTTTGATGATAATTAGGGATGTTTTTGAGGGGATGTGGTGGTCGTCAAAGGTTAGGCGGCAACACCTTTTCCATATGGCCCATAGGGTGTTCTTTCTGATGAGAGAAAAGAGGAAGAAGTTGAAATCTTAGAGTGTTGGGGATTGATCTGAGTGAAGGAGTATGGTGGAGAGGTTTATGAGTATGTTTCTGTTGGATAGAGTATTCCATGAGAGTTTTATGTCTAGCGGCTCTAGCCACAACTGTTTTGCGTGTTCGCAATCTAAGAAGCAATGATTGAGACATTCTTCGGATTGTGTATTACATACCTTGCGCCAGGTTGACTGATCTTTTCTTCTTTCCATACTTCTTCTTTGGGCTAGCCATTGATTTACTGGGACTGCTCTGAATGCTATGAGCCAGAGGAGGCTGGCCAGTTTGACTGGTCTAGTGCCAAAGATTGTGGGCCAGGGGGGGTGCACAGTTGTTCCCGCGAGAGTGATCTCATGCTTTTCCCATCTTTTTTTAATTATTGTTGAAATTGACTGAGGTTTGTTGAATCATTTATATCCTAGTCTGGGTGTGTAGTCTGTTAAGGCATGTCGCCTTGCTACGGGCGAAAGTCTACTGGGGGTGCTCCATGACCATTCTGTGGGGTCTATTTCTAAGTGTTGTATTGTTGTATCCGGCTTGTATGCTATGTTTCTTTCCCCTTCTATGATTGTAACCCTTTTGAGTCTGTCTATGCTGAAGGTGCCATCAACTCTACGAGTCTTGGGAAATAAGGCTTGCAGGGTTACCAAGCTCCTCTAGTGTAAAGATGGAGCAGAGGATCCATTTATTGTGGTGAAGTTTTGCTTCTAATATTTTAAGTACCTCCTGGGATTGCCCTTGGTCTGTTGTTGCGGCCCAGTCAGTAGTTCTCTCCAATCTTTGGGGATGGAGTCTATGATGAGAGATAAGTTAGAATATAGGTTATGGTTTCCTTTGAGTTTCGTTCTTAATTCTCCCACTGGATTCCATCTGTTATTCACCTTGTTCCACAAATGACGGATTTGCCATACCCCTTTTTCCAGCCATAAGCCCCATTTGCAGTTTGTTTTGTTAAGTGGGCGGGACTTCCCGTTTTCGTCCAAGATCCATGGGTTGCCAAATAGGGGTTATCTGAGTACTTAGTCCCTCCTTTTTGGGTCGACCTTGCTATCAGGGAAAATTCTTCTCCACGTATGTATTAGTTGTTCCCATAAGGTTTTGGGCGAGTCATTGGCTTTCTCTTCTTCCTCGCTTAGTTTGCCTTTTGTGGCTTTCTTGGTTATCGGGAGGGTCAACTGTTTATTGAAGATCCAAAAGAGGCCTGACGTGTTAAGGGGGGATTTGAAGGGTGCCAACTCTCTTAAGTGATACTGTGCTAGTTGTATCCAGGGTAGATTGCCTTGAAGGGTAAGTCTAATGATCCATTTGATATGTAGGGCTTGAATCTGGCTAGCCGGATCTATGATACCTAATCCCTCTTTGTCTTTGGATTGAGTGACTATCCGCTAAGCTACTTTAAGTGATGATTGTCTGGGTTTCCAGTCGAAAAGAACGCTGAAGCTTTTTTTCGCATTTGTTTTTGGAAGTCTGTGGATAGGAACCATATGGTGGTTACATACCACATCATTGCTAGTATTGAGTTGTTGAGAGCTAGTGCCCTGCCTAGGAGTGAGGTATGTACGCCTTGCCAACAATGCATCTTGTTTATCATTGAGGATATAAGGGAGGCAGCCGAAGATGGATGATAACCTTTCAAGCTAAGGTCAGCCCATTGCATTCCTTCTAGCGAGATTTCTAGAAGAGCCTGGGTGTTTGATAGCCACCAGCCTACTGTTTTCCTCCAATTCACTTTCATTTCTGACGCTAGTTGGAATGCTTGCATTGCTTTTATTAATGCTTTGAAAGAAGAATCGGAAGCTCTGATGAGTACTGTTAGATCGTTTGCGAAGAGGAGGGTGGTGGGTAAATGAAGTGGGTGTCCTCTTTCATCTTTGATGCCCTCTAAACGTTCTATGGATTCATCATTTTTGAGGAATGATCCAGTGGCTTCCATGACAAAGAGGAAAATAGGTGCAGCCAGAAGGTCTCCTTGTCTTACGGATCTGGTCATTCTATTTTGTAAGGGTTGGACAGGAATCCGTTGACTTGGACTATGCCCTGTGCATCGTTGTATAGGACTCTCACCCATTTTCGAAAATTTGAACCTTTCCCCATTTTCTCCATGCAGGATTGTAGGAAAGACCAGTTGACTTGGTCATAAGCTTTTTCGAAATCGAAGTTCAATAGGGCTGCCATAATTTTCTTTTGATTTAGGATCCTTATGGTTTTGCATAGGGTTATTACATTGACGAGGATGTATCACTCGTTTGGTCTATATGGAAATATGTGTTTGTTATACGGTTTATCCTTGTGGCTAGTAGCTTGGCTAAGATTTTGTAGACTACGTTTAGCAGGGAGATGGGTTTGTAATTTCAGATATCTTCTTTGTTTCCTTTCTTGTAGAGAAGGGTAGCGACTCTGGTGCTCAGGTCGAGGCCCAGGGATTCCTCTTCCCATGATCTGTTGAGGAAGCGAAGGAAGAGGGGTCCCATGATGTGCCAACTCTCCATCCAGAATTCCTTGGAGAGACCATCTTTGCCCGGTGCTTTGTTGGGTTATAGGTCTTTAAGAGCTTTGTGTAGTTCGTCCAGTGTGATGGGCTCTTCTAGTTTGTTTGTTGAATTTTGTGAGAGTGAGCGTCCTAGGTGAGAAAGGAATTTAAACCTAACTCTGACTGATTCGTTGTTTCTGCCAAGGGGAGATTTGTTGGTGTAGAGGTCTTTATAGAAGTGGGCAACTGTATTGACTAGATTTGTGGTTTCTAATGTGGGATTACCCTGGTAATCGATGAGGCTTTCTATTTTGGAGTTCCTAGAGTTTGATTTAATCTTTTGGAAAAATTACTTGGTCATCTTCTCATTTACTTCCCAATTTCTAACTATGGCCCTTAGTTGTAGGCCTCAGAGTCGGAATTTTGTCCAATCCGATAATTCCTTTTTTGCCTTGGCTAGAAGGTCTATGACGAGTGTTGAGGTGGGTTTACGTCGTAAGTTAAATTCTGCTATTTGGATTGCGTCTTTTAACATCTCCAATCTTTCTTTTCTTCGTGCTGCAAGCTTTCTTGATATTATTGATACTTTGTTACTTATTTCGCTGATAATTTTTGGAAATGAGGTGAAGGCGTCTTCGCTTTGGTATTGGTGGGCGGTATTTGAGAGGAGGTTTTTGAGTTCAGTTATAAAGGGTTGGCTAGTGAGCAGGGCATTGTTGAATCTGTAGAAGCTTTTGCCTGTGAGGCCGGACTTGGTGAATCTGAGAACGAGGGTGATGGCCTTATGGTCTTGGCCTATATGGTAGGGAGAGCTTTCAACAGTGCAGTCTATTATGACTCCCGTGATGGATTCAGATGTGAGGAAGAAGACTATCCTAGAAAAGGAGGTTATGCTATTTGAGGTCCTTCTTATGCATGTAAATCTTGTGGTGTCTGGGTAGAGTAGGCAAAAAGGATCTAGTAGGTTTTTTCTGAGTATGAAATCGGATATCTCTTGGCTAAGCGACCCCTGGGAGTTGTCAATTGCGTTGGAAATTCTGTCCAAGGAATGGTCTTGGGCTAGGTTTTAGTCTCCCATGATGATTGTATGTGTGTAGTTGGGGATTAAGTGTTCTATTGATCGAAGGAAGGGACCTTTATCTTGGTAAGTGGTCGGGCTGTAGAGCCCCAATATGGTTAATTCTTATTCCTTGAATGTGATGTCTAACTTTACCCACCTTCCTATAGCATTGCCTTTACTATAGTTATCAATTCTGATGTTGTGGTTAGCCAAGGAGTTTTGGTGGAGAGGGATAACTGTACCTGCGGAGCCATTGGGAGTTGCACGTGACCAAATCGTTGTTTTGATGAATTTTAATTTATGTTCAATAGCAGATCTAATTTTGTTGTGTTCTGTGTTGTTAGTCTGATGTGTTTCTTGGAGGCAAATTATGTCTGGTGGGTTTGAGCCGAACCAGCCTATGGTTTCTGTTATGTTTCTCCATTTGATAGGATTCTAGAATGAAGGCGTGTCCGTTTATGTTCCGTGAGGTGAGTTTGAGTTCTGGTTGATTATTACTTTCTTTTAAAATGTCCTCTTCAGTTGTGAGTTTAAATCTTTTGGAGCGATCTGTTAACCCTATCCCTCGGGGTTCCTCCATTTGATATGTGAACTCTAGGGATAGGGTTAGTTTTTTATTTAGGTGAGCATTTTGTTGGTTCTCTTTTCCTTCATTTTGGCCCTCTCAGTTTTGATCTTCTGCAACGCCTCCTCGTTGTTCTTCCCCAACCATTCCTCTCTCACAAAGACTCCCACGCTATATGCAATTCGGTCCACTTCGTCCTTCTTCCCCAAGAGAGCATAGGGGATCTCACTGATCAATTCCCACAGCTTCCTCTCTAGACCCTCATTCAGCTGAGCCAAATGGTCATAAATGGCCATAATGGGTCTGATGTTGCTTTCCTTCCTTACTCCTTTGTCCCCTTCCCAGTTGATTTTCAGGCTTTTATCAAGACCTGGCCTGTGGGCATTGCTCTGAGACCGTGGTCTTTACAGAGTGGGCCCACATATCTGTGTCGTGGATGGTCGCCATTTCTAATGAGGAGTGGAATGCTATCTGCCATTGATCCTTTTTAGGGTCAAAGCAGACCGGCAAAATGGGGATTACAGGAGGCAGGAAGCGAGCGTCGATGTTTGCTGCGAGAGCCAGCTCCCGAGGGTTAACGTGTGCAATTTTGTTGAGGGAGAAGGTCCCTTCAGTTAGGTTGTTGTTCTGATCTTCTAGGAATCTCGTTTGCCTCTCTAAGATGGCAATTTTTCTTATGAGTTTCGTCTTCTGATTTTCCGTCCCCTTGGCCAAGTCTAATGCTAGGGAGATCATTTCATCCTCTTCCTCCTTTTGGCCTTATTGTCTGTCCTTTTCTCCTTCCTTGGAATCTGATCTGCCCTTATCTTCTCCGTAGTCGGAGTTGGGCCATGCGTTTTTTGCTTGTGTTGCTGTGTCTTGCAGTTCGGTCTGCATAACTTCCCCTTCATTGCCCACATACTGCTGGGCCACGAATTATGAGAAATTTATCTCAGGTTGCAGCACCTCGTAAGGGTTTGGGGAGGTCGGGAACCCCCCTGTGTTGCCTGTGGATTCTGATTTTTTTAGATCACTGATGTGTTTGGCATGAGCGAGTCTGATTTCTAGGTCTATCTCCCTCCTTATTTGGAGGGATTCTATGTACTCAGTTAGCCATTCAAGAGAGTTGATGGGGTCTTCTTGGCTCACTGAGTCTTGATAGCCTTCCGTCATTTCCGATTCCTTACCGAGGAGGTTCACATTGATGTGCATTTCTTCTTTATCGTCTTGCTCCCTGTCTGATTGTGTTCTTTGCTTTTCTTGGGGCTTGTGGAGAGCTTCTTTCCTGTCTCTTCTTCATCCTCGTTTCTTGTCTTTCTCTTCGTGGCACTTGATTCCTCGGTTGTTGTTTTGGATGGTTCTTTCAACTGTAGGCCCTTCCTTGTATGAAAATTTTCGAAGAATGCTTTCTCTGCTTCCCTCCCCATGCAGTGCACTTCTTAATCTACTTTTTGTACGTGCCTGTTCCTGTTGGAAGGAGGATCCCAATGCCTGCCTGTCTTTTTTGTGAGTTGCCTTGTCATTTCGTTTTCCCCCGATGGTTTGCCATCTGCTTATGTGGGGGGGGAATATGTATGGTTTGCTTGCGGGTTCAGGGTTGTCCAATGTCCAAACCCAGGCCGGTATGTCCTTCAGATCATCAAAGACCCTACATAGGTTGGGTCGTTGATGATCCAGATGCCTTTCATTGCCTCCGCTTCGATCAACATTGATTGGTTGAGTTGTCTGCCTTCTCCCTTGCGTCGGCTGAGGGGGCAGAGGGGATCATTTCCCATATGCCGCCTGATTCTGCATCTGAAGCACATGGGGTTGGCCTTGGCGGAGACGTATACTATTTGGACGTTCTGGTTGACACTGAAGAACCATTTGTCTGACAACTCTGGTGGGCTGTTGGACTTGAGCTCGACGAAGCAATCCTTGAGTTGGCACTGGGGGTAAGAAAGCCCAGGGCTGAGAACACCCATTCTACTCCCATTCCATAAGGGGGCACTGGGGGAGAGACTCGCTGAGTCTTTCCTCAACCAGGCCGTGCATACCGTGAGACAGATTGTCGAATTGTATCCATAAGTGTTTGTTCATTAGCAACTGTCTGTGGCGTGAGGTACCTTGTGGAGCTGACCTGCTTGGCTTCCATTTGGAAATGGTGACCGCTGAACCCTCGCAGTAAAAAAAAGAGCTTGTATTGACAGAAGATAGTTTGTATAATTGGGATCCGCGCATAGCATTGTGACTGCGTTCGACCTCTATGCTGGTAGGCGACTTTGGATTTGGTCTCTCTCATATTTTCTATGTTCTTGAGGCATTCCCAAACTCTTCTTCTCTTTTCTGGTGGAGGGAGATGTTTGGTCTTCGCAGGGAATGAATGTATAGTACAGCGTGAGTTTCGTAAAATTCGTTGAGGACTGCGAGGTTTTCTTTGGGGTATTCCCAGACTTCAACTTCCTGCTCAACTTCTTTGTCCTTGATTATTTCTTTTCTCACGTTGGGCTTTGTTAAATTTTGTTTTGATCTCTCTAACCATTAGATTCAGGACTTCCTGGCCGGGATCCCTTCTTCCTGATGAAAGGCCCTTTGGGGAATGTTCCTCTTGTTGGTGGAGACTGAGGTTGGGGCTGTGTCAGCGTGGGAGGACGGCATTTCACTGGTCTGGACTAGCTTCGCCTCCCCATCTGGGGATCGAGAGATCAGATCCAAAGTGGTAGAGCTTCGTCACCCCGCTTTGGGTATCATGGGATCAGATCAGGAGTAACAAATCTTAGAGTGGCGATTAGAACCGACAAGGTTACAGGGCTTGGCCTTCTCCCTGGGGATTGTGAGATCAGATCTAGAGGGTTAAACGCCGACAAGCAAAAAATGTGCAGAGCTTCGCCTCCCCTCCTGGGGAACGTGTGGACCGGTCCAGAGTGTTCCGAAAAGTAGAAAAATGACAGAGTTTCTCCTCATCATCTTCGAGTTGACGGATCTGAACGATGAGCGTAGGTTACTCGAGCTTCAAAGATATCGACTAAATGACGAACACCAGCAAAAATCGATTTTTTACCATTGATTTCTTATGTCGATGTTCAAGCATTTTGTTCTGGGCGGGAAAATAAGTTGAAATAAGCCCCGATCAGAGAATGAGGCTGAACAAAACAATAACAATCAGAAGAGTAATAATGATTGGTGTTGTTGGAAATATTGGTATTTATAGTAATTGCGAGGAATGAGCCCTCGCGGAGCCCTTGTCAAGCATGCATATGTTCTGGGTAGAGGCCCCCAGCAAGCCAAGTGCCCCCCCTAAGTGAAGGTGGGCCTGAATATTCACTAAAGGCCAAAATTCGACATTTTTCATATGTGGGTACTCAGGCTGTTGCAGCCCGCCAGTTGGTTGAGTGGAGGTGCGATGCCTCCCTAAGCTGCATCGTACAGTTTGGCCCAGGCCTTGGCAGTTGCGCCTGGGCACATACACACAATGCAGGGCTAATACATCACGAAGTGGCCACAGGCCTACGGAAAAGCAGCACTGTCGACATACCTACCCCGGGTCCTGTGCAAAGGCAGCAAACGGCCCAAGTCTGGGGACTCGGGCCGTGCCCAACTGTAAAGGGGCCCAGGCCCTCAACTGCAGCACTGGGCCTGGGCGCAGGCACTGGGGCCCAAGCGAAAGCTACTGGAAGCTTCCAGCCAGGCCATATAGGAAGGAAGGCAGCCAGGGTCTGCATTCTGGCCCACACAGGAAATGCGGTCACACTGCTGCGCTGAGGCCTGAGCGTGTGCGGGCGCGTATGAGGTGAGGAGGGGCGCTGTCGAGCATCGGAGCGCAAGCAGCCATAGCCGGGCCGCAGGGCGCTAGGGGGTGAGAGGGCGACCGGTGGTCTTCAGGAAGAAGGTGAGTGTGGGTGAACAGGGTCTGATGAGGGGAGCTGAGATACGTGCCTGGTACATGGAAGAGTTCCGCTATGGTGTTGACGTCATGTACATTGGCCGTCGAGAGTCGAAGTGAGCCTGTTGCGAGAATGCTGATGTAGGTAGGATAGTCGAGTAGTGTAGGCTGGGCGCTGGGCGCCAGACAGATAGGAGCGACTTTGAATACTGTGTTGGTGTGGCCTGAGGGCTTGAACATTGGCTCATTGCTTCATTGCATTGCCTTTATTTGGATGGAATCTTGGTGCATTTGTGCTCTCTGCTTGTACACGACTACTTGGACATCTGTGTGATTTCGCAACTTGGCTTTCTGTATATCGTTCCCACTCATATTCCTTGCATAATGTTGGTTTTTATTTTAATAATAATGGTAATAAAAATAAAATAATAAGCGTGTTAGAATTGTAGTATTATTGTACGAATAAAGAATATATATCGTCAAATAGAACTGCCCGGTAAACCGTAGGCAGAGAGGGAGAATATATATATATATATCATGCTTGCAACCGCACGAGCCGCACATTCGTGCGGAGTTCCGTACGGAGTTCCATGCAGGGGGTGCCTGTGCGGATTCGTGCAGGTTTTTTATTTTTATTATTATTATTTTATCTTTTTTGGGGAGGGGAAACGGGGGGGCGTATGGCAGGAAGATGGGGATATGGCAAGGAGAGGGGGATATGGAGAGGAGGAGGAGGATGTGGACGAGGAGGACGACGAGGATAGCGAGGACGGCAAGGAGGAGTCGAGATGGGGGAGGAGAAGAGATGGACGGAGGGAAAAGAGTAAGGGCAGGAGGAGGAGGAGGAGACATGAACGGCGAGGAAGGGGAGGACACGAGGAAGGGGAGGGCACGACGAAGGGAAGGAGACGAGGAGGCATGGAAGATGAGGAAGCACGAGGAGGAGGAGGAGACAAGGAGGATGAGGAAGGGCAGGAGGAGGAGGACGAACACGAGGAGGAGGAGGAGGAGGAGGAGGAGGAGGAGGAGACAAAAAGGAGAAGGGAGGAGGAGACATGGAGGATGAGGAAGGGGAGGAGTAGCAAGGTGAGGCAGTACTCCTGTAATTTTTTTTTTCATCTCGCTTATAATTTTGGCGGGGGGGCTCAAATGCACCGTTTTGACCCCGGCCTTTTTTTTTTCTGAGGGGGGTGACGGGTCGTTTTCCGCACACATTGTGCGCTGCACGGGATCGGTTGGGCGCGTGCACCGCACATAGGGAACCGCCCTCACGTCGTACGCTTGCATGTATGATATATATATATTAAAGAATTTAAAGGCAAATTAATGAATCGGTAGGGCCGTAAAGATGATAAATGTTGTTGATAATAGTGGTACTTATGATAATATTTGTTTGAATAATAATGGTAATGATAATGAAGTTAAATGAACTGATTGTAATAATAATAATTCAAATACTAAATTTAAATAATAATATTAGAGGTGAAACGGTTTTCACCTTTGCAGTAGCAGACGCAGATCCCAGGGCTCGATCCCTAGACTTTGCCCTCAACCGTGTACAGTACCAAGTCGACCCTGTGTCTTTGAACCCGGGACCTGTGTCTTAACAGTCGCCTGTTGTCTGTTGTAGGTTAGTGTGGTCGTCGGGTCTCGATCCGGAAGGTCTGTCGAGTAGGGGCCGTAGCTGTAGGTTAGTGTGGTCATCGGGTCTCGATCCTTAAGGTCTGTCGAGTAGGGGCCGTAGCTGTGTAGAAGTCGTAGCTGCTACAGTCCTGAAAGGTCAAGGTCGTAGTTGCCACAGTCCCAAAAGGCCAAGTCTACAGACTTCCGGAAGTGGCCTTTCGAGCGGACCTTCCTGGAATTGTTGAAGTGAGGCTAGAGGCAAGTGGGCAAGTGGGCAGTCCAACCTCACCTAGTCAGTGGTACCCAGTCCTGGTCGCACTTTGTCCAGTCAGCAAGTACCATGTGGGACTGTGCGCACCCTGGGCCGAGTGGAAAGGAGCAGACCAGCGACCAACCTAAGTATAAATGAAGAGGCAGCGTCCAGTCATTCATTCATTCAGACTGTGCCAGAGCGGCTTGTGCAAGGAGGTCTGCAGGTGCCCGAGGGAGTAGAGGGCAGGAGAGAGACGGAGCAGCCATAGCCGCTAGTGAGTAGGAGAGGTAGAAGGCAGCCATAGCTGCTGTGGGTTAGAGATAGGCTATAGCGTGTATGTGTGCGAGTGTTCTGTGAAGTGTGTGCGTGTGTGGGACATCCAGGGAGATCTCGAGTAGAGTGCGTGGGAGCAGTTGCTGGGAATACAGTTTCGGTAGGTTGTTGTCAGGGCGCACAGGCGCCATAGCCATTCGAAGCAAGTTTGACTCTGAACTGTGTTCTCGATATCTCTGAGCTTTGTGTGGGCGCCTGGCGCCAGTGTGATTGCCATCTGTTTTCATGCCTGCTGAGTAAGGAAGGAGACGAGTCTGGTTGCAGAGGTGCAGTAACGTGTGGTGATCGTTGCTTAGGTCGGGGGTGAAAGGGAGTGGAGTATGTGGGAAAATTTGGATGAGGGTTGGGCGGGGGGAGGGTTGGGTGCTGTGGGGAGGCTTGTTGATGTATGGGTGGTGAGAAAATGTCGCTCGGGTACGATAAAGGGGGGGGCGATAAGGTGTTGAATGGAGCGCGGGTGGGTATGAGGGGAGGGCGTAAGAAGGGGTTGTGAGGCTAGGATGAGAGAAGGGGTGAGGGGTTGGGAAGGGAAGGGTCGGAGGGGAGTCAGCCGGTTGAGTGCGTGGGAGATTGGCGGAGTAGGGAGAGGGGTGCGAAGGGGTAATGGTGTCTCGGAGGTTGAGAGGGGAAATGAGGTGGGGAGTTGCGGTGAGATCCCGTTATTTGAGGTTAACGGAGTCTATGGGGTATGGGGAGGAGTGGGTAGGGAGTTGTGAGTGGGATTGGTGGAGTGCATATTTGATTTGAGTAGTAATCGGTGGTGAAGAGATGAAGTGAGTAACGAGGGTGTGGGATTTTAATTTTGAACTTCTTGGACGGGGGCTGGTGGGCTGGAGTGTGTGGAGATGGGGGTTCGTATTATCTTTGTTCGGCATAGCTACTATCCGTCACCGTGAAGCTAAATCCTGAATTTCATGTTCGATTTGCGTCGTAATGGGGATTTTTGTCTGTTTGTGGCAGCCGTGTCTGTCGTGAGTGTCGTGGAATGTGGTTGTTAACGATCTACTTTTCCTATTTGGTGCTTGGTCCTAGGCTCTTGATGGATGCTTGAGTGTCCTTGTTGTCGCTTGTTCCCCTGTGTAGTTTTCACTGTTCCGTTCATGCACGTTTGTCCTTGCGCTGGTCCCAATACCCAAGCTCTGGATGCTGTCCGTAGGTTGGACGTCGAGAGCTTACCTCTGATGTCGAGACGAGTTGATCTGACCTCGCGGGGTGTAAGATGGCCAGCCTGCCCGTAGCATCTGTTGCTGATCGAAGGGGGGAGCGTGGTTTACTTGTTGTTTTTCTGGCCCTTCTCCCTGTTTGGTTCCTCCTCTTTTACCTCTTTGCCTCTTCCTCTCCTCCTCTCTACTCCCTCTGTCTCTTTTCTGGTTTGGCGATGGCCACGCCCGGCGGCGTGGCGTAACGTGGCTGTCCCTTGTTCTTGGCTCTTCTTCACTTTCCCGCCTGAAGACTAAGCTCGAATTGAGAGAGGTGCGCACATGTTCACGCGCGCAGTAAGGAGCACAAATGCCCAAGGAAGGCGTGATCAACGTGCCTGTCTTCTTGCTTGTTGCCTACAGCCTCTTTTGCCCTCCTCCCGATTTTACTATTTCTGTCCTTTTGAAACTTGTTTTTTCCTCTTCCCTTCCCGTCTAATGCTTGCCTTCTCAATCGCTTCAGTCGATTGTGCGGGAATGGTCGACTTCGCTTCGTGACTTTCTCGTCCTTGCTGTTGTTCTCTTGCTAGTTCCTCACTGCCTCCTTTCTCCTCACCTCGCCTTCACTATTCTTTTAGTCTTGTCTTGCCACCTTCTCTCATCTTTCCTCGAAATTGGTAATGATGGCTATGGTTTCCTTGTTGCCACGCCCGAGGGCGTGGCGTGTCCTGATCTCTCTTGCTCAGGTTCAAAATTTTGTGTGCTGGGTTTCACGCGTTCAGCTTGCCGCGCGATTTGCCAACAGGCGCCAGGGTGGTGAGGCTCGGCGCTAGCGGAGAGCGATAGTGTGTTAGCGCAGGTCGATAGCGCTGCCACGATTCTCCACAGCAAAGGCAAACTTCTTATTATTATTATTATTATTATTATTATTATTATTATTATTATTATTATTATTGTTTTTTTTTGCAAAGCTTAAAAGAGCAAAAATTATAGCAAATATGTTCTCTGAATGTCTGCTCTCTTTTCTGGCATGCCGAACTGCAGGTTGCAGAAATCTCTCGTGTGCTTAAGCCCGGTGGGATATTTGTCGCGTCCACATTCTTGGCAACGTCTATCCCCGAGCTTGAGGAAATCCAGTTGACTATTCGCCAGGTGCGTATGTACTATGTAGATGTTGTAATTTTTAAGTTTTAACTGTGGATGTATCATTGAACTTCGGCGGCGAGCTACTTTGGTCTTTGTGTACGACTTGTGTACGTGTCAAGCGTTATTTGCTACGACTTGGACTTTGTTTGACTTGTCAAATACAACTTATTTATTCTTATTAGAAAAGAATGTGCATTTAGAATTTTAATATTTAGTAGTACTTTTTAAGTTTTTATTATTTTAACATTGTTATCATTCTGTCATGATTCTGAAGCATTTTCATCTTAATCTCTGCAGCGGTGTTGGGATGTCACATACCGTAATGGTGCAGACCAGAACAAGAACCGACCTCTCTCTCATAGTACAGGATAGCACAGTGGAAGACTAAATACCAATGGTCAGACCAATCAATGTCGCAATGCAGACCAAACATACATCATCATCATCGCAAGGTGTGAAGGGCCCTGGCGCTACACACAGGAAGAATACGCCAGGCTTAGGTCATACACGGATGAGGAGGAGGGGGATCAGACGAAGAGGAAGGGAAGGATGAGGATGTCGTCAACACCAGGTCCTCGATATAGATCCCAAATAATCCCCCATCCAATGTCTCTGTCCCAATGTCGAGTCTGAATCCAAATGTCGTCAAATCCCAAAGTCACAAATCTCTCTCTCTTTCTCTCGTAGTCTGTTGATACTGAGAAGTCAGGTAGCTAGAGGGTGAGGGAGAGATGGTGGACTGGAAGAAGAAGAAGAAGAAGAGCTCTCTCTCTCTCTCTCTCTCTCTCTCTCTCTCTCTCTCTCTCTCTCTCTCTCTCTCTCT
>BFEA01000001.1:7626829-7643487 GCA_003427395.1 Chara braunii
GGGGGAGGCTGGGGGGAGGGACGGTGGCAG
The DNA here is from genome assembly GCA_003427395.1 of Chara braunii. Classification (NCBI taxonomy): domain Eukaryota; kingdom Viridiplantae; phylum Streptophyta; class Charophyceae; order Charales; family Characeae; genus Chara; species Chara braunii. The sequence goes on from BFEA01000001.1 coordinate 7,626,860, forward strand.
GGCTGGGTGTAGGGTGGTCACTCCCATTTTGGGTTGGCAGAGGCGTGAAAAAGCATTCCACCGGTCTGAGACACCACTGGTTTTCCTGGGCGACCCAGTTCTTCCAATCTACTCTACCATTTCCTGCACATCGGCCGTATTCTGATGATGGTCAAGCCAGAGCTCCTTGGAAGCCGAGATGACAAGCTGCTTTCCTTCCCTGTTGGGAACTGCTGCCAGCTCAGCTGCTAGCTTTGTACTGGCCTTTACAATATTGGTTCTAATAGCATCTACTATCTCTGCCTCGGCTTGGTTGGAGCCAAAGGTGAAGTCTTTGCGTTCCGCTAGCACCTCATCCTTCATATGATTATGAGGATGGCCAGCCACATGTTTTGAAGAGGTTGCACTTATGTTTTCCCAGCAGTATGAGACGTACATCTCATGGGAAATAGGTATCAGTCAGTTTATGCCACAGTGTGTCCCGCCAGCGCTATACTTGCAAGGCCATAGGGAGGCTAGCAGGCAGTGCTCCAAGTCTGCTCTTCTGTGGTGTGAGGAGAACCTGCAATAGGAGCGTAATGGGGACAGCACACCTGCTTGTTCCAGCTTGGAGGGGGAAGTTATCCAGTCCGGGGTCGGGAGGCATTGTTGTATGATTTGCCACTGGAGGGCCCGATGGGAGGTTGGCATAATGTGCGCATAAGTGGTCCAAGGGATGTCACTAAGGTCTGAGTCAGCCAGCGGAAAGTCCCGCCTCCATCTGTTCTGGACAATTGGGGTCGACGTGTGAGGACAGTGTGTGTGCTTATATCCGTCTTTCACAGTGTTTTGCCAGATGGGGGTGGGCTTGTGGCCTGGCCACTCCAATTTTTCCGGATCAAAGGCAGCACACAGGTCGGGGTAGACATCCCGTAGGCGAAGTAGCCTGTGTCGTCGTTCCCCAGTACTCCTGATAAGGCTATCCCCAGGGCACATGCTGTCCAGGTCTTGGTTTTCTCCTCAGACGGGCTCATCTCGCTCCTGGCACATTCGGCTCATATGATTGCAGCTCCGCTTCATTTGTTGTCGTGCTGATGACTTTGTTTACAGCCATGGGGACGGGCATGCTATCGACCTTTATGGCCCAGTCATTTGTCCACAGGGTGGGCCCCCTCTTGAGGACAGTCACCCAGTGGAGTGGGATCACGGCTTGGACTTGATCCAACTTCTTATGAGCATTCCTTATATGTGACAACAGCGGTTGCAGCTGCCGATTGTTTCTCATGTAGCCCTCTGGATGTCCCACAGGTCCCCTACCACGAACAGGCCTTTGCTCACCCATCTCAGCCAGTGGGAGGAAGCTGCCAGGGAGAGGGGCTGTCCAGTTTCGTCACAGATGTGCGGGTTCCCGAACAGCGGTTGCCTCCAAACCTCGTGCCATCTGGGAGGTGGAGGCTTCTTCGTGGGTCCCATTTCCCGCCACAAGTGTAATATGTTTGTCCATAGGGGGTTGCGTCTGAGGTCCCACTTGACGTTGTTGGCTGCAGTCCCATCCCTGTCCATAGGGGGTTGCGTCTGAGGTCCACTTTACGTTGTTGGCTGCAGTCCCATCCCTTCTGTGCCTTGGAGGGCCTGGTATAGCCCATGCCAAGTTTGTCAGCCAACTCAAGGGGTGAACTGGGCAGTCTGGGGGAGAAGGGGGGGGCAGGTGCCCCAGCTGGATGTGTGCAAACGGCAGCCACCGGATGTGGGATGTCAGTTGCCAGCAGCAGCTGGATGATTACCTTGAAAATAAGCGCTTTGATCTTGTCTCCCAGATCCAGAAATGCCCAGCACTCCGATCCTTTTAGGCTGGGCGACGTATTTCCAAGCCACCCTTTTGATGCACTTAACCTGCTCGTGGTCATTTTCCCATAGGTAGGTGGAGACAGCCGCCGTGAGCTCCGCCAGCTGCTTCTTGGGGATTTCCCAAAATGCAGATTTGTAGCATATTGTGGCGAGTACAGCGTTTGCAAGTGCCCGACCTACCAAAGATGTGCGAAGGCCATCCCATCTGGCCTGTCTTTTGAGTGTTGTTTCTACTAGTGCTTGCCATGGTCTTTGGGGGGCTAACGCTCTCAACATAATCCCCAAGATTTTTAATGCCTCCTCCTGGGGGCGCCAGTTCGCCAGGGTTGCTTCTGGGGGTTGAAAACCCATTTGGGTCAACCATCGTCCTTTTGTTTGTCCCCCAGTTGACCTTCATGTCCGCCACCACTGCGAAGGGGTGTACAGTGTTTGTCAGGGCTTTCGGAGAGGATTCAGGGGCTTTAATCAGGACTGTGAGGTCGTCAGCAAATAGGGATGTGACTGACACAAGGTCTGGTGGCACCTCCAGAAGATCAATGCGCTGGATTTCGGGATTAGCCCGAATCATGGCTGCGAGGGCTTCCATTACCAGCATATAGCAGAGGGGTCTTGGCTGATACACCACTGCAGCTTGAAAGGAGGCTACAGGTGGCCGTTGACCATGACGTTGATGGCGACCGACCTGTGCACTATGGATATCCATGAGCGAAAGGATTCCCCAAAATTCATTTTCTGGTGACAGCAATCGAGAAAATCCCAGTCGAGGTGATCATACGCCTTTTCAAAGTTGATGAATAGCACTGCAGCCTCACTTTTGTGATGCCTAACATATTTAATAGTCTGGTTGACTATGAGCACACTGTCCTGGATGTTCCTCTGCGGCGTGAACCCTATCTGGTCCGCAAAGATGAGGTGTTGATGAACGGGAGAGGCCTATTGGTGAGGGCCTTGGAGACGATTTTGCAGGGAAGGGGTAGGAGCGTGATAGATCTATAGTTCGGAACATCTGCCTTGTCCCCTTTTTTATACAGCAAAGTGGTTACCCTTTGGCTCATCAGTCCCCCAAAGGTCCCAACTTTATGAGCGGCTTGTACATATGCCTGTAGGCTAACCCAGAAGGTGTCCCAACGCTCCACCCAAAACTCTTTTGGGAAGTTAGGCGTTTTATTCCTCCATCCCATGTAGTGCTTGTAATAGTTCTTCAGCGGAGAGAGGTGTGTCCAGGTTTAGTTTCTGGGTGGATAAGAGGATGGGCGGAAGGTGGTGAAACATCCTATTCTTGGCCATTTTAAGTTGGCCATTCCCCCATTGTGAGCATTCGAAGGCATCGAGTTTTTGATAGAATTGGGCGGTGCAATTCGTGATGGCATAGGCATTGGTTGCATTAGGGAGGGGCGGGTCAAAGGGGTGTCTCAATTATGCAACCATTGCTTGCCTTGCCCTTGCTCTTGCCTTTATAGAGAAGGTCTTTGCCATTGTCCCATTTGAGTGGTGGTTAACGGGGACCCAAAATTTCAGCGTTTTTTTAATGCCATTTGTAAGAAAAAACGAAGGCCTTTTTAACCAAAAATTGTATCATTCCATAGAGTGCACACCATATTAACAAACCATCCCCCTCCCAAAAAGCAAAAAAAAAGGGTGAAACGGTGAGGCAAAAGTGCACTGCAATGAAAATTTGCATTTAGAGAGTTTTCAGCGTTTTATGGACATGGTCACCAAAGACAAAATTCCAACAGTCGAAGAAAAAAAAAAATCAGGAAGAAGTGAAAATTTAGCCAAAAAAACTTGATTTCAGCAATGAAAACAGTTTACCCCGTTAACCATTGGTGTCTCATTTGTGTCCTACCGCCTTATCCGTGTCTGGACTCTCCATGCTTCAGCCTGATTATCCAAGTAGGTCTGCAGGTGGTCTCTTGCTGTTTGCAGCCTATTGAAGGTCTCTTCGTCTAGGGGGTCAGTCTAAAGCTTCTTATCCCATTCTTCAAAATCTCTTAGGTAATTTGTCAAGAATGGTTTTGCGTTGTGACGCATGAGCCTACGTGATCACACGGGTTTTCATGCCCCTTTCAATTTTTTTTGTCTTTAAAGGGGTTGTATACTATGTTTTTGGCTTTGTCCTTTTGAATTCCGACGGAATTTTGCAAGCTTCATCCTTGGTGGGGTATCTATGGGTTGCTTTGCGTCGAATTTTTTTGAGTTCGTTTTTTTTTGTGCAATTTTAAAAATGTCATTGTAATTCGTATAAATTTTCATTTTTGAATCGAAAAAGATAGGAATCGACATAGGTAGTTATTTTCGGACTTCTTAGTCGTAGGAATTAGGTGCAGCTTTCATTGACATTTCACGTTAACTGTTTTGGTTTCTTTACGTTTTTCGTGAATGCACTTCTACGCCCACGCCCTTGCATGTAATCTTTCCTTGCACTCTTCCTCCTTCGTCCCTCTTGTAACAAAGTGTAACTGTCTTCTTCTCTCTCCCTTCGCGCCTTCTCTTCCTCCTTGACCTAGTTTAATCTTGGTCCCGCCTTACACCATCTCTTGTAATCTCCTTTCCCGTCTTCTTCTGCACTCGAAAATATTCTGCCAATCCCAAACGATCGTAGAAATCGGACCGCATCGTGTAAGGTGGCTCAGAACCCCTCACTCTGCAATTCGATTGGCTACAAACACTTTAAAGACATCGACTTCGCCTTCTCGAAGTTCTCCCTCCCTCCCGCTCTCCCCTTCCTTCCTTCCCCCTATCTCTTTTGTGCATCTTTTCTCCACCTCCTTCACAACTATAAATCTCACAATCACCTTCCTCTCTCTCCCGCATGTTACCTGACGACTCGGTTCGAGTAGCGGCTAGATAGGAGTGGTGATCAGCAAGCCGAAAAGTCCCGACGGGTTTGCTGCAACTCCGCATGATCGCGCGCCGGATAGTCACGATGGAATGCAGGATCTGGGCACATCGATGTAGGAGTTGAGTTGACGTGGTGACGATTGCTGGTAGGTGTGCCGAATATGTGGCAGCGGGGATTGTCGATGTTTGGGCATGGTAAGAGACAGTGATTGGTTTGTTGGCCAGAGTGTCATGAGCTTGAGAGCGGAGGGATCCACTTCCTCTTCCGCTTCTTTTTTTCGATTGGTCTATTTTGAATGAGAGTTGCGAGGCAAGACACCGATTCTCCTATCTTCATCTCGGTCTCGATTGGTTTCTCTATCTATGAGTCTCATGATATTTGCTTATGTGAATGGATATGGGTTGTTGAGTGGTTGCGAGTGTGCATGGATATGGGTCGTTGACTGGTTGCGAGTGTGTTGTTCTCTCTACAAATGAAGTGGATGTGGATGCTTCCCGTTTCACTCTTTTGCTTGCAACATCGATGCACGAGGCGCTCGTCTTTTCAAACTGCATGACTATTCGGGCTTGCTCGATCTTCTGCGTAGAATGAATGTTATTCTCTCTTGATTTTCCCTTTTTTGATCATTTTGATTTTGCATGGACGTAGAATGTGAATGAATGGTTTTCCTCCTCCTCTTTGGATGTGATGTATCTGACTTACGTGAATGTTCAGGACACTAGTCAAGAATTTTTTCTTCATAGATTATCTTTGTTTTCACAACTGTATGGTTGATCTTCCCTTCCTCTACCGTCTACGTGTCAAACGAATCCCACTTCCGCTTGCATGAGCATGTGTGACCAGTGTTCTCTACGACTCCCCTTTGGATCCGAATGAGACTTTCACTTTTAGATGTGAAGGGGGAGTGTCTGCGTGACACCCTCGGCCGCGACCGAATTTGCGTGCGGCCGCGCCACGCCCAGGCAGAGCTGCACGCCGGCTATCGGGGCACGCGCGAGGCCTGCGCATGTCAGGCCCTAATATTTTGTTTTTAGACGGATGTGGGGGGGGATTGGTACAGTCGCACCCCGGATGTGGCCAAAAATAAATATTTTTTTTTGGTGAGACGGGTCTGTGTGTGTGTATGTGTGTGTGTGTGTGTGTGTGTGTGTGTGTGTGTGTGTGACCACCGCCGCCGAATTGCCCGAAGAAGAAGAAGCAGAAGAAGAGGGAGAAGGGGAAAAAAAAAGAAAAAAACAGCAAAGAAGAACAAAAAGAAGAAGATGAAGGGAAAGAGAAAAACAGCAAGGAAGAAGAAGAAGAACAACAAGAAGGAAAAAAAAAAAAAAACAGCAAATTTAGCTGGTTTTCTTTTTAGGATAACTCCATATTAGTCATGAAAAAAATGGTTAAAAAATAATCCAACTTTTTTTTTTTTTTTCCCTTTTTAACCGAGTTCCATTTTTTATTTTTTTTTAAATCGAAAATCAAGTCAAATTCGGAAAAAACAAGTACGGGGTTGTAGGGTTTTGCAAACCCTACAACCCTTTTTTTTTTTAATACTTTTCTTTTCCAAAAAACAAAAAAAAACCAAAAAAATGGGCCGCGAGTTTGGCCTCGTTGGCCGCGGCCGCGACCGACTTTTCCGGCTGCGGTGGCCAATTTGCTGACGGTCTACACTGCGGGTGTCATGTAGGCGAGTGCGTATCACACTCTCGTTACACTCTTCCGCTTGCATGAGGAGCGTTATTGACTGAGTGCGGTACACATTCGTCGTATCTGCATGCTTATGAAAATATCGGTTTATTTTGTGAACAGGGGGTGTGCGTGATGGATGTTGTCACCTCCTTCTATGATGTTTGTTGCCGCGCCTCGATCATCTGCTCCATGGCCGCAACCCTGCTCGTGTCCAAAGTTCCCGTACAACGAGGACTAGCCACGTGTATGCGAGTATGATGTGCATGACATTGTAGCACAAATAGGGCAGCGATATCAATTCCGTTTTGAGACATAGTGTTTGGGTTTCGTCAATTCCGGGTTTGTGATTGTTGACACTACTTTCCCTTCCTTTTTTGTCCTCCTACCTTTCAACGATCCCTTCGCCGACTCTTGCTCCTCACTTGCCCCGTACTTTATGTTCCGACTCTCGACAAGCGGAACAACTAAGGTTGAGGGGGTTCGACTACGCTCCATGTGGAGACTCAGAAATTGTGGAAAGAGTCGTGCTCCTTTGCCTCTCTCATTCTGATTTTGAGCTTCGCACAACATGCCGTCGGGCACTTGTCCATAGATGAGATCCTTCGTACACCCCTGCACCGTTTCGGTTGGGCAAGAGGTGCCGAAGAACGCGGGATGATGCTCAAAGATACTTTTTGAATTAGGAGACGTTGCTTGTCCGCCGTTTCGCCTTCGTCTTAATCATAACCGGAACCGCACGCCGGCACATAAGAGATTCGAGTTCCAACCTGGGACTCCACACTCACTTTTCCTAAAATCTTTGGCACACCCTAGTTGCATGCTTTGCGGGCCCCTTCTGCGTTTCCAGTCTGTAAAGGAAAGCAGTGTAGGGGGTGCAATTGGTATCGGAGCTGACACGTGTCGGTTCCTGCCCGATTAGACGAACTGGCGAGAGGACGAAGAGGTCCATCCTCTTCATCCTCTACTCCCCAACCGTCCAGGCGAAGGTTGCCTGTTAAACGTAGTTGATTTGTGGAATCGCGAGCGCATATGGCCCGGGCGATCGGTGGGCTTCAGAACCACCCGAATCAACCAAACATGGTGCAACCAGTTCCAAAGATGGTCCCTTTCACCTCCATTAACTTCCCCTTCTACCCTGAACAAACTACGCCTTAAGCATGGATCAACAACTTCAAGTCTCAGGGATATCTGGACAATAAGATCAAGTCGATGCTCAAGGCTTTGATACATGGTATAGCGGAGGATTGCTTTAATCACTATCAATATGTAGACTGGGATACCTTCAAGAGGGATTTTCTTGATCGATGTGACTACCTCAGTAAGGATACCGCCTATCCGGTGCTCAAACATTGTCCCCAACAGCCGGATGAGTCCTGTGCTGACTTTTCGCCCATCTTGCAGTGCCTGGTTACTTGGACACTCGGTGTGCGAATGGCATGTGTGTCCTGTCCAACGCCCTCCGACAGCATATGCACGAGGCTGCGGGGTATCCACCCCACAACCTCTAGGCCACAAGTGCATTTCCAGTTGTTGCTCTAACCACCGAACCATCTCACCATTCGCGCTGATTTTCCTTATCAGATCCCGACTATATTAGAGAAAGCAGGACGTCTGGAACACGCCACTAGGGATCTGTTTATAGAAAACCGTAAGAAGCGGGCGTTCAAGACCAAGCTTCAGAAGAAAACGCCTCCTTCGACGACGACCTTAGCTGATATCATGAAGCAGGGGATCACGATAGAAAAATAGAATGTAATGAGATATTGAGATATGCAGTTCGTCGAGATCTGTTCGTATCTGTGTCCAAGGGTTTGCTGATACTTATCTTCACGTTTTTTAGGCTCATCAGATTGCTTGTGTATGTACTCAGTTGTATTTTTCGTTCATTCTGGGATTTTCTCTTAGGGAGGTTACTGGTTGCAGGGGGGATGTGTGCAATCAGGATTCCTCTATAACTCTAAATTCCTTGTTCGTTAATGATTTGGATAAATTTCATTTCTCAATTTCGGTTCAAAATGAGTATGCAAGGGAGTAGATAATTCTAATTTTCATTTCGTAATGGAAGGTGTTTTTTAGGTTTGCCCTCAGGGGGGCTGTTCCATATGGAGAGGAGTGGGATGGAGGTCGGGGGAACCACTGTTCTGCGGGGACTGGCTTTTGGTGGGAACTGCTCGCTCTTGAGGGAGTGGTGGTTCGCTAGGGGGCTTGTCCTGAGCTGGGGTCGATAAGGGGAAGGGGTCACCCCTTGACGGGGGCAGCTCAAGGACAGGAGGGAAGGTTTCTGATCAGAGTGAGGGCAAATCTGTTTCTCTGCACGACGGAGAGGTGCTGTCCTCTTCTTTCCCCTCTGTGTCGTGGAGAGAAGGGGTGGAGGGATGAGGTGGTTTTAGGGTTGTCCTCGGGGGACTCTTCCAACATGGAGAGGGTCGGGAGGGGGGTTCAACTTGGGGGACTGTCGCTCTGCGGTGACAGGCTTTTGGTGGGAACTGCTTGTTTTTTAGGGAGCGGTGGTCTGTTTGGGGGCTTGTCCTGAGTTGGGGTCATTGAGGAGAAGGGGGCTCCTCTCGACGGGGGCAACTCAAGGACAGGAGGGAGAGAATTTGGTAAGCATGAGGACAATGCTATTTTTTTCTTCACAGCGGAGAGGTGTTGTCTTCTCCTTTTCCCTTTGTGTTGTGGAGAGAGCGGGAGGGTAGTTTCGAAGATTTTCTCCCCTACTCCTTTAGGATTCTCTTCTTTTTCTCCAAGAGGTTAGTCAAAATTTTCAATAGGGGCCCCATGGGAAGGCCAAGTGGAGCATCTTGTAGTTTTTGGGGGATTGAGTTTTGAAGTAGGGGGCATGGGGCATGAAATGATTCTTCGCAAGGACGGAGAGGGGGATGGAATAGGACTGCTTGACGGGTACCGGCTAGGGGGAGCTCTTATCAGATGTGATTGACGTTGGGTAGTTTAGGCAGCCTGATGGGTACCGGCTGATGAGGGCAAACTTTGGCGCAATTGGCACTGGGCAGCGTTGGTCGACCTCCTTGAGGACAGAGACTGGAATTCTTGTGGGGGCAAGGAATTTCAGGGTGATGATGGTGCTCGCCCCCTGCTGAGATGAGGTCCTCTGGATTTCTTCACGATGATGGAGTTTGGGAGGGCGGATGGGATTTGGATGGAGGAAGTAGGGGTGGATGCGATTGGCACCGAGTATCTCGGCGGGTACCGGCCACTGGCCACTAACTTCACCTGGATCAGCTTGAGGTTCTTCCTTTCGATGACGGAGGCATGATTGTTCTGTTGTCTTTTTCAGGGGTTGCATGTTTCTCCAAGTTTGATATATCATGGTTAGCCTGGAGTTTAAACTCTGTTTGACTTAGTGAGTACTGTCTGAGTAGCCTAGCAATAGGTTAGCAAGTTATCCATGTTTTCCAAAACCTTTTTCATAGTTCTCAGATTGTTCTTAGCCAAAGCCAGGTAATGGCCCTGGTATCTCAAATCATTTGTATAATTCTACATGGGACGCTGGGCCCGGTTCCCAGCATGTGTGACTCCCCACGAATAGATTGGAGCTCGTTGTCTCAAAAAAGAAAAAAAGAAAAAAAAAAAAGATATGGAGGATCCGAGGATGAGAGTGCTTCGGGATAGACAAGCTAGTAGTTAGGAAGCGTGTGCTGGTTTATGCGATCAATCGCAGGGAAAGGCGTGTCCAGCTTGTCAGTCTCCCTTCTACACAACCACTAAGACCTCCCTAAGTAGCCCAGCCGAATCAAGCAGAGCAAAAGCCAAGCGGCTTGACTGCATTGACAGATTCAACCAATGCACGCCAAACAGAAATGTTGTATCTCCTTGCATGAGAACGGGTCAAGATGCACAATGCAATGATGCAAGCATAGAGCACGCACATGAGCCAGTTGGAGCCTGTTTTGCGCAAAGCTTTGACACAAACTGCAGCACAACCGTCCTTGCATGTGGTAGCATGTCAAATCCCTAATCTCCCAGCTCATACTTCCATGCCTGCCCCAGCCGCAATAGCACATGCAGCAGCAGCTCTTGCTCCTACGAGACATGCTACAACTGCAAGCAAACAGGCCACTTCGCCAGGGACTGTCCTTATCCTCGGCAGGCATCCCAAGCTCCTCCAACAGCAGCACCCGTAACAGCTAATCAAGGTCGGGTTGCTACTCTGTTAGAAGGTGAGGAATGTGCTGCTTTTGTCTCTCCTTCTCTGTCTGAAATAGTCCCTTCCACTTCTGAACCATCAGTTGTCATTCCTCTTAATCAGGCCAAGTTCCTCAGCCTAGCTGGGCTTATTGGTGCTATTCGTCATCTAGATCAAGATGATATGGAAGACGACTGGGTATCACGTGACTCCGATTCTGGACCTCGGTTCAATAATGGAGAAGTGAATGTCTTGTTCGTACTGAAGGAATTAGACAGGGAGTAAACCGAAAGAAACCATCGACTGCCAAAAAGGAGCGCTCTTCAGAATCAGAGTGCTCGAGGAAAGCAGTGCCTTCCAACTTGGCTCCCCGATTCATCATCTGGCCTTAGACCCGTTGGAGTGGACATGGACAAACCGTTGGGGGAAGGGAAGGAAAAGCACTAAGACATTACATGGTCTAACAGTTAAATCCACCTACAGGCTGCTAAGACCGACATTAAACCTTCGAGATCAGGTGGCGCAGCGCTGGAGGAACCACTTGAACATTAGCAAGGAAGAACTAAGATCGATCAAGTGGTTCAAAATGGCCAAAGAGAAACCACCCAAAATCGCCTCCCTCCAATGGCAGCTGGAACACCGCTGTCTACCCACCAATAATTGGCTGATAGACAGAACCTCCCTGGAACAGAGAGGTCGCGCCCTCATATGGTGCAAATTATGCATTAACTCATTCCCTGCCAAAAAACGGTCGGAGACAATCGAGCACATTTTCTTGCAATGCCCGGGTGCACTCTGGCTGTGGAGGTGGTGGGACAGAATATGGGAGCCGCTGGAAACAAGGGCCCCGTGGCCCTGGGACTGGAAGGCAATCCTGTTTGAAATCTGGCCCAAGGAACACGTAGACCAACTGGATGATTTCACGGACAACATGTTCAAAACAGGACGAAGGGCGGTACTCTGGGCACTGTGGAGACGACGCTGTACATTCAAAATGGAGGGCCCCAGATTAGAAGGGCCCGAGTTCACGGAAAACATACAGCAACGGATTCAAACAGACATAACTGCGAAATGGGAGGGGGTCAAAACACGAAATTGACTCCTTGACAGACAAAAAGACATCTTGCTAAAAATTCAGGAATTCAGCTCAAGTTGGCTCGGAGGACCTGATGGGGGGAGGATAGGGAAGGTAGAATGGAAAGGGGCACATCTAGAATCAGGGGTGGACTAGGGAAGAAGAGAGATAGTAAGAGACTACCGACTGAGATTTAATGAATGGACCAAAGTTGATGCGGCCATCCCCCTAAAGCCCCCGGGAGAATTCCCTGACTTCCCCCCCCCCCCCCCTCTAATTGCCTGGTAGAAATGCAGTGGGATGGAGGATGAATGATAGTATAAAAGAGAGGAGGTGAGAGATCCATCTTGGAGAGATCTATCCCGGTTAACGAGAGCTGGAGGGGGGTAGAGGAGCTTGTAAATAGTAGCAGACATATGGCGCCGGGTGCAAGGTGAAGAGCCCCTCCCCCCCCCCAGGTACTCTAAGTTTTTCTTGCATGCACTGTGTCCGCAAACAAACCTGCGCAGTTAATCCTCTGGTGATCAGAGTAATCAATGCTACTCTGGCAGGTTCCTCAATTTTTCTGCTCATGATGTATATGGGACGCTGGACCCGTTTTCCAGCAGGTGAAGCTCCCCACCAATAGACGGAGCCTCTCCCCGGGTGCTAGTGGTGTCTGCTCCTATCAGCACCACTAACACTGCAGGGGGTGTCTTTTCCAAAAAAAAAAAAAAAAAAAAAAAAAAAAAAAAAAAAAAAAAAAAAAAAAAAAAAAAAAAAAAAAAAAGACAGGTCACCTTCTTATGATTTCAAAAGCAGCCAGTGATAAGATGTTGCAGTACTGCCTGAAGAATCAAAAACGGTTCATGTATCAGCGAGTATATTGAACATTGAAGAAGAAAGAGGATGCGAAGGAACCTGCAAAGAACGTTTGCCGACTTCTCCATATCTTCCATCGCCAGAACAGACCGCTGGACCCAATGATCTAGAGGCTGCGTGGGTGGCTACCATCTCATTCACCGAAAATGATTACTTCATAAAGGTTAGCCCAATTGCGTAGAAAAGTGCAAAGTGCGATCACCAAGTCTGTGGAACCCCATATAGTGCATTGATTGATATTGGATCGACGTTTGTAGCGCTATCTAAGTGATTTCCAAGATGGGGAGAGCGAACTCCATCCTCCCTCTCCCAGAGAGAAACCATTACATTTCCGCTAATGAAGAGAAGATGAATATCATGGGATAGCGGAAAATGTCGCAATCAAGGTAGGAAGACTGCATACGTTATGCAATGCCTGAGCCATCAGTGTGCAAAGTTATGATGTGCTATTAGGCCTACCATGGACGATCGTTGTAGGCGCCCGACCTTAATTTGATACGCGAGAACTGATTATTACTCACACTGGTGGTAAGCCCGTGAATGTCCTTTTTCGATTGATAATAAGAAAGGCTCCTGAGTTAAAAAAGAAAGATGCAAAGAACCTTCACATTGGGATGATTTGACAGACAGATAGTGACTAAGGTGATGGCGATGAGAGTGAGAGCGAAAATGGCATGAATAATGAGGTGAATGATTATCTGGCCTCCGAGGAAGAGATAGATAATAAGCTGAATCAGCCGATTATGTTGATCTGGTAGAACATATGTCGAGTAAGGAAGAATGAGCCGATATTGTGCGACTGTTCGCTAATGAGTCTCACGAGACTTACCGAATGATACCACGTAGTGCTCTAACATTCCAATTGACGACTGAGAATGTGACACAAAAGCCCGAGCCCTCGCTTCTCACACTGACGAAAACCGAGGTCCTGCCTGTCTGCTACCTGGGAGAGCCCATTTTCAAGATCGCAAACATGGTTGGTGCTTTGGAACCCTCTCGCACTTAAACTGCCTTTTAGTTAAAATTGAAATATTTTGCTGGCGTGACGAAATTGAGCTTCGACGGGTGTTGTGATTTGATCATCCTCCAATGAATGAACTGACCATGTTGTGGTTTAATCATCCTCCAATGAACATATGCTAATCTGGTCGTATAAGTGACTAGACTAGATAGATCCAAAAGACTCAATTGAGAGCATGCAAGTGAAGGTACGGCATCTTAAGGACGCTGTACCTCTAAACGTACAATGTTCGTGATACATTCAAAATCTGGCCCAAATCGCTCGGAAAAAAAAACCTCAATTTTGTCACTCCAGCAAAATATTTCAATTTTAACTAGAAGGCAGTTCTTTGTACAAAATGACGCTTAGTCTTTGGGAAAGATATTAGCAGATATCTGAGCATATTGATCTTTCCTCCTCTTTTCCTCGTCCTTTGCTCACAAATGCGATGACAGGGTGATAGGCGCAGCTTACGGCCTGCAAATACGTTTGATTAGAAATATCAATGGTTCTCTCTCCAGTATTCTTCACTCTTAAGAGCTGTCAGATTCTCAAAAACAGTGGAGAACAGGTCGTCACTCCTCCAAAGCGGGACTCTAGATTTTCTCTGAGGATAAAGCCAATAGAAGAAGAGAGAAAAGTGTGACAGTTGGGTCCCAGCTGCATGACGCTTAGTCTTTGGGAAAGATATCAGCAGATATCTGAGCATATTGATCTTTCCTCCTCGCTTCCTCGTCCTTTGCTCACAAATGCGAAGACAGGGTGATATGCGCAGCTTACGACCTGCAAATACGTTTGATTAGAAATATCAATGGTTCTCTCTCCAGTATTCTTCACTCTCAAGAGCTGTCAGATTCTCAAAAATAGTGGAGAACTGGTCATCACTCCTCCAAAGCGGGACTCTAGATGCCCCCAAGGAAATACAGAAACGGGGACCCGGCGGACAAACACTGGTTGCGCCTCATACGCACATGGAGGAAGTTCCCGCCACCGAACCATCTGGCTCCGGATAGATGGGAAAAAATCTTCAGACAACCACTGTTCAGAAATCATTTGATCACGGATCCCTTGGGCCGCGTAAGGTGCAGCTCTGATTCCCCCTGGAAGGGCTGGGTGAAACACGACGTCAGCAGAGTAGGGGACCTCTGGGACAAAGAGGCGAGAGGCTGGAAGAGTGTAGAAAGGATGTAGTCTTGGTTGCGATACTGCCATTTCACTGAATCAGCACTTAATGAACTTATTGAGAGCTTCCCTCTTCAATGGTACAGTACCCTTCGAAAAGGCCCTTACTTGAAGGAAGGGGACTGGGTAGGGCTACCTGGCCACGATAAGGAAGTAGGGCGGGTGCACATTACTAACCAAGAACGAGCCCTGATCGAGGTCTTCTCCGTCCAAAGAGATGGGGAGCTACAAGGAAACCGGCAGCCTTTCATTTGGAAAGACAGCATGAACCTATTTCGTATCAGAGTTCTAGATGATGGTAGATGCTGGAGAGCGTACCGACCAACGACCCCGATAGAGGATCTTCCCTTTGACCCTGATGAGTGGCGCTGGTCCCAGGAAGGTCGAACTAGGCAGGGGACAGCAAAACAGCTAATGTTACATAAATTGAAAACCAAATCAGTTTACCGAATGCTCCGTCCTAAGCGAAGACTGCGGGAATTAGTAGAGGACAGATGTAACGGCATCTCAATGTGGACCGCGGCCTGCTCAAACCCATCCGATGGTTCATGCATTATAGGGACAGACCCGCAAAGACTGCTGCCCTCCAGTGACAAATTGCACACCGATGCCTGCCAACTAATGACTGGCTAATAGAGCATACCCGCTTGGAACAGCAAGGACGGGCAGTACCATGGTGCCATAGTTGCCTCCGCAGCTACCCAGGGAGAAAATGTGGGGAGACAATCGAATCCATCTTCCTCCAATGCCCAGCATCGGTGCTATTATGGAGGAGTTGGGACAAGATCTGGCGTCACATTGTCCCTAGTATAGAATGGCCATGGGAATGGAGGGCCATATTACTGGGCCACTACCCCCCGGTCCGGGGGACCACATTTGAAGAGAACATGTTCCAGTTGGGCAGGCGGACCGTTCTTTGGACTATTTGGTGGAAGAGATGCATTTTGGAAGTGGAAGGGGCACGGGTGGAGGAAGGAGAAGTCATGGAACAGCTACGTCTGCTCTTCCAACATGAAATTGCATCTCAGTGGAAGACAGCCAGGAACAAGCTTGACCAACTGCACGCCCAAGGAGACATCACTCGGACTATCTCCCGATTTGGTCAAGACTGACTGGGAGGGGAGAGAGAAGGGTGGGTGGCTGAGATAAGATGGTCTGGGGATTGCCAGCTGGAAGAACAACCGCCTGAAGGACACCAAGCAGAGACTGCAAGAGACTATCAGCTGATCTTCCACGACTGGACCAATATAGACCCTGGTGAGAGGCTACGCCCTGCTCAAGAGTTTGCAGACCCCTTCCCCCCTCACCCCTTGGCCTTAGAAGAAATTTTTCCCCCTCCAGGAGGAGATCCATAGAGTAGGCAGAGGGCGCTGGACCCGGTTTCCAGCAGAGTTGGATTGGACACAGATTAGCTAAGGGACGCTGGACCCGGTTTCCAGCAATTTTTGGGATTGAACACATTGATCAGATATGGGACACTGGACCCGGCTTCCAGCATTGTACTGTTACTCTCATTGAGGACGGTGCGGCACAATTCTGTCTAGATTTGCATTACCTGTTTTCAGCTGAAAAACAGTTACAATAGGCGCCTTATGCCAGCTGATGTCTGTGCAGCACAAGTCTGTCCATTTCTGCATTGTCTGTTATCTTAGCCTTTCTCCAAACAATTGCTATTACAGAGTGCAAAACACATTAGGCGCCATGAGGATAGTAGGTGGATGGCAGAGGCTAGGGGAGGAAGGGAGACTCCACTGGTGCCTCCCGGGGGTTTCTCCCCCCAATACCCGACCCTGCTGCAGCTTTGGTAGGGGAGAGTAGATTGGATATGGGACACTGGACCCGGTTTCCAGCACAATGGCGTCACTCTCTAAGATATACTGTTTGGCAAGATGTATTTAAGGGACGCTGGACCCGGTTTCCAGCAGGTGTTGCTCCCCACCAATAGATGGAGCGGCCCACCAGGCAAAGCCTCAATCCCGGTGGTTCTCTTACCACCACCAGGATAGAGGCCTTGCGCAAGGGCCTTTCAACAACAACAAAA
>BFEA01000001.1:7657039-7691623 GCA_003427395.1 Chara braunii
CTCTCTCTCTCTCTCTCTCTCTCTCTCTCTCTCTCTCTCTCTCTCTCTCTCTCTCTCTCTCTCTCTCTCTCTCTCTCTCTCTCTCTCTCCTTGTGTGAACACGTTGAACAGATCTCCAAAGGTGAGCAAACAGATATGAAGTCGGCGACCGCCGTGCACCTATCGATGGAAGTACCCTTTGCACGGTCACACGAAAACGGTGAACGCGACACACACACACGGCCGATGCCTGCACCCATGGACTCACAACCAACGGTCGAATTGAATTTTATTTTATTTTTTCGGCCCTACAATTAGGAATGTCGGGGTATTCCATATATCACGTTCTGTGTCGGCCTTGTTTTTTTTTTTTTTTTTCCACAGAGTATTCTGAAACGATGTGTGTTTGGGCGCGTTGGAACTCCCCAATGCCTCCAGCCCGAACCTGCTTTCTCACGCGAAGGACGCGGCGCGTTAACGGCCGCCCAAAAAATAAATAGCAGGCCTAGGTACTGGTGGCTTAAGGGGATCATGCATGTTTGCCCCCCTGTTATGACCCTGGCCAATTTCGAGATACACATCCACCAGAAAGTACAATGCCATCCAATTGCAGAAAGAAATGAATGAACTTGGGAGGAGAGAGAGGATTAGAGGAAGAAGAAGAAGTAAGAAAGAAGAAGAAGAAGATGTACACCAGCAAAGACAATGACAAGGCTCTTCTTCTTCGCCCAACAATCTCCTCGTCCTTATCTCCCCCTTCTCTTATTCATACAAGAAATAATAATACAATGTTGAATGACTGGTCCAGAATCAATGTCCGAGTCCCTCTTCTGCTGCAGGTATCAACTCAAGGTCCACCATAGCCATGGCCGCCTCTCCCACTCTTCACTCTCATAGGCCGAGGCTATGGCGGACTACTAGGCCTTGCCCAAATGCCCAAAGGACAACCCAAAGCAGCTATGGCTGCTCTAGCTCAGGCCGCCATGCCCAACCCTGTCTTGAAGCTTCTTGGTGTGGCTCTCCCCGCCTGGGGACTCCTTGCTGCAGCTCCCACAAAGGTGATGAAGATGGCTGCCACCATAGCCAGGTAAGTACCCCTGGCGCTCCTCCCCCTTCCTTCCTCCTTCCTCCTTCTTCCTCCCTCATGTCCTTCTCCTTCCTCCCCAGCAGCGCTGCTCCAGCTTAGCGCTGCTCCAGCCAGCGCTCCACTTGTGTGTCGCCAAACTTGCACACCGAAAAAGAGGCCGGGTCTTCCGCCCGGCCTAAAGATATAGCAGCCTGCTTTACCTCTTGGGCGGTGACTTCCAGGCCGCTGGCCTTCCCAAGCAACCGGTACCTCCTCCTATTTTTGGAGGGAACATCATTGCAGACTCTGATATTGCCCCTACACGCCCTAGACACAGACTGGTACCCGCTAGACGTAACCTACACTACCGGCCTCTAAAAATGCCACTTCTGTCTTCTTCTGCTTGGCCTCTGGTACCTGCATGTTTACCCCCCTGCCGGGTGCGGCACCGGCCTACCCGCTACTTGAGTGTTTTTTCCCCGCTGCAACCCTTCAAAGCCACGGCCACAGGTAAGTACTGGCCCTGAGGGCCCAACGAACGAACAAGTGCCTTTTTTTTTTTTGTTTTTTTTTTTACCTTGTGCCACACACACACACTCATACCAACCAGCACACAGACAGGCACAGTCACACGCACGCAAGCCAACCAGCACTCAAACAGACATGCAGTCCAGCAAGCACACACACACACAGACTTAGCAGGCGGGAACTCAGTAGGGCATTCAGTCTATGAGCAAAACTCATAAATCAGTTGTGTGTTTCAGTCCATGTTTGGACGGGTTATCACACTACCCCCCCCTCAAGAGCGAGGTCCCTTCAAGCGAGTAACTCATTCTGAGTCCTCGACAAATGCATCGTAGGCGAGCAAGGCAAAGAGATTCTTGGAATACTCTGTCGTAGTGAGCCTTGCTGAAATCTGTGGTGCGGCGTTAGTAGCGATTTGGCGCTCGTAGGCTTTAACAACGCATGGTGCGCTGCGTAGCAGTTCCTGTTTGGAGATCCAGTACAGATCGTCTAACGGGTGATACATAAAATGAACCTGGTACTGTCTGTTTCTCCCCTTACCTACATGATGTATGATTTTATTTATCTCATGTCCGCCCTTGATTGCGCGAGGGATCATATCTTCGCGGTAGTCGAATATCTTCGCATCACGGTGGTGTCGGTGGAGATACAATTTAGATGCATGGAACACGGGATATGTGCGCAGGTGAGCTGGCACGTCTACAACGTACGAAGGGCGGCCGCCAAAGTTATCTTCACCAATCACATCCAAAACTTCCCAGGGCCCATAATAGAGAGGGAGGAGTATGCGTGAGACTCCCTCTTCTTTTGAGAATTCAGACATCTTGACCCAGACATAGCTTCCTACCTCAATATCTGACGGTCCGCGCTCCTTGTTCGCATGATGGATCATGGCGTGTTGTCGCTTGGTCATAGCTGCAATGGGAACTTTGAGCAAGCGGTCATACTTGGCCCTAAAGTCAGACATGCCAGGTGTTAAACCAGCTGGCTGCTCAGGGAATAGGTAAGAGAGCGGATTCCGGATCTGCCAACCGTAATGCAGCCTATTGGGTGTCATGCCGGTGGCGGAGTGGACGGAGTTGTTGTATAACAACTTAACAGAATACAACTCTTCATCCCATGTTTCCTGATCCAGGATAATCAAAGCACGAAGTAGTTGGAACACAGTCTGGTTGATCTCCTCTGCCAAACTGTTGGCTTTCGGGTGTCGGCCAGATGTCATACACAGTTTGTTCCCCAGTTGAGACGTGAAGTCCTTCCACTCAGTAATAATGAAGCGCGGATCCCGATCGCTCACAAGAGTCTTCGGGGTTCCGGACTGCAGAATGTACTTCTGTTGGAATTCACGGATCACTAGTTTTGTTGAGGCATGAGGTGGCAAAGGGATCAGATTGAGGAACTTAGAGAA
Organism: Chara braunii; assembly: GCA_003427395.1. Classification (NCBI taxonomy): domain Eukaryota; kingdom Viridiplantae; phylum Streptophyta; class Charophyceae; order Charales; family Characeae; genus Chara; species Chara braunii. Next base: position 7,660,018 of record BFEA01000001.1, read on the forward strand.
TCGGTCAACAATTACCATGACATGTGAGTAGCCGTTCTTACTTACATTTCCCATGTCGGTGAAGTCGATGGAGACAGACTCCCCGGGACCATTGTGGATGGGTAAGGGTGTGAGTAGCCCCATCGACTTTTGTCTGCATGGTTTGATTTGTTGACAGACTTGACATTCAACCACAAACTTTTCAGCAGTCCCTTTCATGTCAGGCCAATCAAACTGTCTCAGCAAATTTGCGTACGTTTTTTCCATGCCGAAGTGTCCGCTCCGACTATGAGCCACATCCAAAAAGTGTGTGCGGAGAGGCTCATGGTTGGGCACACACAAACGGTTGGGGTTCCCATAGCGACGAAAAATCAGTCCTCCATACTCGTGGAAATCAGGCTGACTACTAGGATCAGCCCGCAGCCACTCAAGGATGGAACTAAGTTCCAGATCCTTAGTTGTCTGCTCTACGAGCTCCTCCTTCAGTTTCTTCCGGAGGTCGTAGGATTTCACAAGGCAAGTCATGTACTCAGGGTGGCGAGACAATGCGTCAGCGACTCGATTATAACAACCCTTTTTGTGTTTTAATTCAAAATCGAAAATGTCAATCTCATGGAACCAGCGAAGCAAGGTAGGGGACAAGGTAGTTTGCTGTTTGATCCACTTCAAGGCCTTATGATCTGAGAAGACTTTGAAGTGGCGCCCCAAAAGATAATGTTTCTAGTGATCCAACGCCATACACAAAGCATAGAGTTCGTGCATGTAGGTGGAAGTGACTACCTTTACGTTGGGCATCCATTTGCTGTAGTACTCGAGTGACCGCAAGCCATCGCCATCATCTTGTTGCAGCACTGCACCGATTCCATACTGACTTGCATCCGTAGTAACTACGAATGTCAGTTTGGGATCTGCAATGCGGAGTACTGGGTAACTTACCAAGTCTTCCTTGAGAGCTTGAAAAACTTTTGTACACGCGGCATCCCAGGAATAAGGCACATTTTTACTGGTTAGTCACGACAATGGAAGAGCAATGATAGAAAAACGGGGTACAAACTTCCGATAATACGACGCGAGACCAAGGAAAGAACGCAATTCGCGAATGTTCGCAGGCTGAGGCCAATCGCGTATGACCTCAATCTTGGCTGCCTCAAGCTCTAGGCCTGCAGCAGACAACTGTCAACCGATGCCCAAGATAGATAACGCTATCCTTCCCAAACTCGGATTTCTCCAAGTTGAGATGGAGTTGCGTCTTCTTGAGGATAGCGAGCACCTCCTCAAGATGCTTGAGGTGTTCCTCCATGGACTTGCTGAAGATCAGAATATCATCCAGGTACACTACCACAAACCGACCAATCTGTTCGCGGAGGACCTTGTCCATGAGGCTTTGGAAAGTGGTTGGTGCGTTCGTGAGACCGAAGGACATTACGGTGAACTCATAAAGCCCGTCGCGTGTTTTGAACGCAGTCTTGTGTTGGTCCGCAGGATCGACTTTAATCTGGTGGTAGCCAAACTTGAGATCGATCTTGGAGAAGACCTTGCACCCACCCGCGGCGTCCAGCAGGTCATCTATGCGGGGCAAAGGGTAGGCGTTCTTTCTTGTGATGCGGTTTAGACTGCCGTAATCAATACACATGCGGAGTTTGCCTCCCTTTTTAGGCACAAATAAAACAGGAGCACCAAATTCAGATTCGCTAGGTTTTATCCACCCTTTGTCAATCATCTTATCGATCTGTCGCCGGAGTTCCTCCAACTCGCTGGGTCCCATTCGGTACACGCAGCCCTTTGGAGGAACAACACCCTCAACCAACTTGATGGTGTGTCGGACCGATCGCGTGGGGACTCCACGTGGCTCGGGCAGTACTTCCGAAAACTGATCGAGGAGGTTTTGGATGTCTGGTGGAACCGGTGGGGGTGGGGGATCAGCAAAGGGGTCGCCTAGATCCGATCGCAGGTCGCGAATAGAGACGACCGAATCTGAAGTAGAATCATTCGGACCATCGGAAGGTAGAGCGATAGAGGTGCTAGAAGTAGGATCATTAATCGAAGTAGTAGTGGTATTAACCGCAAAAGTAGATGGCACATGGGTAGGACGAACAAAGGCAACATACAACTGTTCTTCCTCCTTGTGCTTGCACCATTTCTTGCAGAACTGCATAACATTCAGAAAGGTCACTGGGGATTCGTGCTTCTCATCCAAGAGGACAGGAAGCTCGTTCCCCTGAGCATCTTTGACCATGAAGAGTGACTCCTTCCACTTGGTCCATTCGCATTGGGACTGCAGCCAGCCCAAGCCAAGGACAGCGTCGAAGGGGCACTTGTCAAGGACAAAGAAGTTCAACGCGTGGGTGACAGTCTTGCCTTTGTCAAAGGTAGTGCGCACACCTTTGACTGCATGCGTGGAAGAGACAACTTCCTTGTTGCCAACTTGGGTTCGACAAGGGTTATGCAAGGCCACTTTGCTTTATCCCCAAACCCACCTTGCGTATCCCGTGTGGTGACATGAAATTAGCCGTAGCACCACAGTCAACCAGAACACGGAGATAGCGGTGGTTTATGAGGAGTTTGAAGAAAATCAACTTTACCGTCCCTTGGGCACACTGCTGTTTCATCTCAGCCCAATGCTCCAAGTGGTAGTGAAAGTCGATTGCCCCAGACTCCTCCCAAGGCTCGTCATACAAAACATTGCTTACCTTAGCCTTGTATTCAGCAGATGGTTGGGCTTCAAGGGAGGGCTGCTGATTTTCAACAGAAACGGACTCCCTTGTTGTAGAGTTTGTTGAAACTGACTCTGCGCCGATTCATGTTTCCCTGCAGCCTATAACAGTCCTGAACCTTATGGTTTGGTTTTTGGCAATGCAGGCAAACCCCTTTCTTGAGTCTGCCTCGCCAGTCATTCTCAGTGATCCGGAGGTCAACCCAAGGTTCGGTAGACGCATCCTCCGGTTTATGCGGGATCTTGACTCCCTTCGGAAGTTGGACATAATTCTTCCCGGCACTCCGATTCGGTCCCTTGGCACAAGCAGTCTTTTTGAAGGCAGAAAAATTTTCTTCTTCTTAATTTGCATCGGACTCATGGGCCGAAGAACAAGCTGTATCGAAGTCCTGTTCTTGGTCGTCACCAAGAGTAGGGTCATCCGCATCGGCTTCTTCTTCGGCCTCCAGCAGGTCATGTGCAGCAAAACGGCTGCTGCCCTTGAACCGTCTGCCGCCCATAGGCTTTTTGCTGTCTGCCGTGCTAACGAGGTCTATAGCCTCCAAACTGACGATGTCCTTCATTAGGATAAGTCAGTCAGTGTATGCAATGTAGTCCCTGCCCAGACGATTAGTGAAGTTAGTTGGAACCGTGCCCTTAACCACATTTAAGCAAGACTGAGCAGTCAATTCCAAACCAGGTGTAGCAAACATCTTGCTTAGATAGGTCTGTAGGCTTTTCATGGAATCCGTCCACTTGTTGCGCTTGACTTTGTCAAGTTGAATTCTTGCCCTAGCCGCAGCATGTGGATCCTGATATTGTGAGATAAGGAGATCCTCGAGGGAGGCAACCAGGGTGGTCCTAAGCCATTTGGCTAGTGCAGTCTTTCGGAACCTAGCCCGTGTCGCTTGGACTTCTAGGAAGCCCCGTATGATCGGCTCGGCATTCATTCCCATGATCACTGCCTGGGTCTCAGGTTGAGTCCCCAGAATCTCAAAATAAGGCCTCATGGAGCCGATCCAGGACTCGATGTTTTCCTTGCCGTCATACTTGGACGACATTTGTACCGCCTTTCGGTCCACATAGGGACCGGCGTAGCTGAGACCAGCACCTACTGATTCCAACCTTGGGGCTACAGCAGTTGCAGAATTCCCGGCCTCGTCGCTGGTCACAGCAACAGCGGAATCTGCACCTGTTGCAGGTCCCGAGGGGGTTGCCAACACATTCAAGGAAGAAGATATGGTGAGAGAGGCAGAAGTAGTCTCGATCGCAGCCTCAGACCCAGGGGGTACAGGGAGAGGATTGACCACTTGGGCCTGTCGCAGCTCAGCCACCTCTTGTGTCAACTCTTGATACTTTAGGGTCATATCAGTCAGGTCGTCCTTAAGTTTTCGCAATTTTGCGAAGACGTCAGTGATCTGAGTGTTATGATCTTCAATATTCCTGACTTGAACAAGGGCTGTGAGTATGTACTATAACTATTCCCCACACTGCTCTTCACTTACTGAGGGAACAGTCTCTAGGATAGTCACTTGCCTTTTTAGCAAGGTCTCCTTCCTCTCCTTCTCTGCCTCCTGTTCCCTTTTAATTGCACTATCTAAAAGTGCTTGTAGATATGGTTTCTCGGCATTACTGACTGCATCTAACAAAGCCCGCCATTGCACTGAAGTTAGCTGAGCCATTTTTGGACTGAGTATGGACAGGTGGGTCAGAGAGTCGCCAGTCAGCAAAAGAATCAATTAGACTCTCAAGAGGTTCACTCCCCTTCTCACTTGGACAAACACTCCTTTGCCCAGTCCTTGCCCACTTCAGACGGTCACTTTCCCTCTCTCCCTTTTCTCTCTCCCTCCTTTCCCTCTCTTCGTTCTGCTTGCGAGTCTCCACGGGCATCGGAAATGAACTCAGAAAGACAAACTTGAAAGCTCAAAGAAGAGAAGATAGAACTCCTAGCCGGAGCGGCATTTCATTTGGAAGTAGAGTGCAGCAGACGAAAGAAAAACAAACAAATTCAAACGAGAGGTCTGATCCAGCGACCCAGTCTGATCGGACTGCATACGAGGTCCTCTCGAGTCCAGTCTGACCAGCTCCGTGACCGTAGAGCAAATCAAACAACGAGTAACTAAATGCAACAATGGAGAATTGAGTGGTGTACAGGGTGCGAGTCAAGCCACGGACGGTGCAATTGCAGAAAGAAATGAATGAACTTGAGAGGAGAGAGAGGATTAGAGGAAGAAGAAGAAGTAAGAAAGAAGAAGAAGAAGATGTACACCAGCAAAGACAATGACAAGGCTCTCCTTCTTCGCCCAACAATCTCCTCCTCCTTATCTCCCCCTTCTCTTATTCATACAAGAAATAATAATACAATGTTGAATGACTGGTCCAGAATCAATGTTCGAGTCCCTCTTCTACTGCAGGTATCACTCAAGGTCCACCATAGCCATGGCCGCCTCTCCCACTATTATGCCCAAAGGACAACCCAAAGCAGCTATGGATGCTCTAGCTCAGGCCGCCATGCCCAACCCTGTCTTGAAGCTTCTTGGTGTGGCTCTCCCCGGTTGGGGACTCCTTGCTGCAGCGCCCACCAAGGTGATGAAGATGGCTGCCACCATAGCCAGGTAAGTACCCCTGGCGCTCCTCCCCCTTCCTTCCTCCTTCCTCCTTCTTCCTCCCTCATGTCCTTCTCCTTCCTCCCCAGCAGCGCTGCTCCAGCCAGCGCTCCACCAGTGTGTCGCCAAACTTGCACACCAAAAAAGAGGCCGGGTCTTCCGCTCGGCCTGAAGATATAGCGGCCTGCTTTGCCTCTTGGGCGTTGACTTCCAGGCCGCTGGCCTTCCCAAGCAACCGGTACCTCCTCCTCTTTTGGAGGGAAACATCATTGCAGACTCCGATATTGCCCCTACACGCCCCAGACACAGACTGGTACCCGCTAGACCTAACCTACACTACCGGCCTCTAAAAATGCCACTTTTGTCTTCTTCTGCTTGGCCTCTGGTACCTGCATGTTTACCGCCCTGCCGGGTGCGGCACCGGCCTACCCGCTACTTGAGTGCTTTTTCCCCGCTGCAACCCTTCAAAGCGACGGCCACAGGTAAGTACTGGCCCTGAGGGCCCAACGAACGAACAAGTGCCCTGGCGGGCCACACACACACACTCATACCAACCAGCACACAGACAGGCACAGTCACACGCACGCAAGCCAACCAGGACTCAGACAGACATGCAGTTCAGCAAGCNGCACACAGACAGGCACAGTCACACGCACGCAAGCCAACCAGGACTCAGACAGACATGCAGTTCAGCAAGCACACACACACACAGACTTAGCAGGCGGGAACTCAGTAGGGCATTCAGTCTATGAGCAAAACTCAGAAACCAGCTGTGTTTCAGTCCATGTTTGGACGGGTTATCACACCCCACCCTAATCGGTGGTGGTCAGGGCGTAGGGTGGGGCCGCCGGTGGGGGGGCCGGCCGGCTAACGCAAGGACCGATCATTTTGCCAGTAGCTGGCCGCTGGTGGGGGGGGCGGCTAATGCAAGGACCAATCATTTTGCTAGTAGCTGCGCCTCCCTTCTACGTCCCCCCAGCCGTCGAGTAAGAGCAGTGTCTATGGTCAGCACGCTCCCACACACCACACACAACTCACCCACACACACACGCCCACACCTGCTATGGCCAATAACCCTACCAATATCGAACAGGGGGAGCAAGCCAACTATCTCAGCAGGTTGGCACCAAGAGTGCCACAGGCGGATAGTGGGGATTGAACCCACGACCTGCCGAATGCCACTGGATGCTAACCAACAGAGCTAGGCCGCTTGCTCCACACGTGAGCTTCCGCGTTTCGAGAGTGTGGAAGGAACCATAAAAGATCAAGCATTCGACTCCTTGTCGCGCCTCAGGTTGGTGCGACCGCTTTTTTGAGGGGTATCGCTATCTCCGGGCGACGTGGTGAGTCCTTGTCCATTATCAAATGCATCCTCGGCATACACACTGTCGAGGGTCAACCTCCTGGTGAGTCGGCGAAAGTCAGAGGAAACAGTCTGGGCACAGCCATGCTTTCTCTGTGGAGTTGGAGTTTTGTATAGGGAGCACACACACACACACACACACACACACACACACACACACACACATACAGCGGATATGACAAAACACATACATGCACACACTCGCAAACACACATACAGCGAATATGACAACACACATACATACACTCACAGATACTGTCCGGGTTCAACCTCCTGATTAGTCGGAGAAAATCCGACGACACAGTCTGGCGCACTCATGCCTTCTTTGTGGACTTGTGTTTAGGACGACACGCACGAATTTGAGATATGGTTCAAATGGGAAAAACTGCATTAAAAAAAAAAGGGAAAAAAAGCCACAAGAGGTTCAAGACACAAACTCACAAAAAAAAAAAGACGGAAAAGAAGCACAGTCGGGAAGCAGTTGTTAGGCCTGGCCAAAAGTTTTGCTGGACGACGTTGACGAAGACGAGCATCGCCGGACGGACTGTCGACCGATCGCTGCTCTTCACGCAACGTTGATCCAGCCGCATACACCCATCTGGTAGCCATGGCGAGTATGGCAGTCCGGGCGGCTATGGCCGCCATGACTGTGACATCAACAACAACGGGCGCCGTTCGCGCACTGGACGTGGGTGAGGGTGTCCCTCGCCAGAGCGGCCATGTCTGCTATGGAGGAGGAAGCTGCATGGCTGGATCACGCTCAGCAGATAGTGCTAAAAGCAGAACGGCCCTCGTCGCGTTCCGTCCGAGTCCCCTCGGCACTTTGTCACCGGAGCTGGCAGAGGCGAGGCGCTCCTGCGGTGGATCTGTCACGAAACAGGCTGCAAACTGCGCTTTCGGAAACGACCCCACAGCGACACGTGTCACCCATCCATCCCACGTCGTCAAAGCAACGACGACTGTAGTCGATGGGCTACCTCTCGATCCCGTCGGCGATGATGTGCGTACGCTCTCCCTCCCTCCCTCTCTCTCTCTCTCTCTCTCTCTCTCTCTCTCTCTCTCTCTCTCTCTCTCTCTCACACACACACACACACACACACACATATATCTGTTTTTAAGAAACCATTTACACACACACACACACACACACACACACACACAAAAACCTACGCAAATTACAGTAATACAAAATAGAAACTTCATAAGAAAATTCATAAGAAACCACACTCACACACACACACACACACACACAGACACACACCCACACCCACACCCACACGCACACCCACCTCCCTCCTGATGAGTCGGTGAAAGTCCGACGAAACAGTCTCGCACAGTCATGATTTTTTTTCTGGGGTTGTCTATAGAGAACATGACAACACACACACACACACACACACACACACACAGAGTACGAAAAGAAGAAAAAAAGAGCACACACAGGTGCGCACACACAAACACCCCCCTCCGCGCACACAAACTTCCCCCACCGTCTCCGCCTCTCTCTCCAGACACGCGTTCACATAGATGCATCTGTCCATGCGCAAGCACGCACACACACAAGCAGCACCGCAGTGCGACGTCCCAAGAGACAGACACACACCCACGGACTGGCACCAGGGAAACACACCAACTCGATCGCACAATTGGCCAGTTCCCTGCTCGTTCCGGAGGTGTCACAGTGGCAGATGTTGCCACAACAGTGAAGAAAAAAAAAAAACCCTGCCACCTTTCTCAACAAGCAGCGAGACCTCTGCCAGCAGCGATCATGACGTCCGCCATACACTCCGAGATTGAAGGGCTGCCTGCTTCTACCAAATGAGCTTATTGCGCACTGTAAGGGAAGTACTGAACATGCTCTAGCCCATGCGCTTGCCCTCCTTGGGGTTGGGCATACGCCTATGGGCTCGAGAAAAATTGGCAGGAGGCTCCCTTTTCACAGGCGTGGCCAGTGTTAAGGAGATGACGAGGGGAACTAAGATCTCTTTCTTCTTGTTGCAGTTAATACGTGGAAAACACTGACCGTGGGATCAAAAGTCATTGAAGGGCAGATTTGGGTTGTTCGACTGCCGCACAAACTATTCTCTAACCTATCCCGTTGCTGATCGGACCCCCCTCCAAATGCCCAAATCCCGATTTTGGTGGTTGAGGTGGACCTGTAAACTCGTCGCAAATTTTGTCAATTTGTCAAAACAGGCCCTAGTGTGAGTATGTACTCAGCTTCACGCGGTCCCCCCCCCCGCGCGCGCGCGCGCGCGCGCGCGAGAGAGAGAGAGAGAGAGAGAGAGAGAGAGAGAGGGGAGGGGGAGTGGGAGTGTGTCCGGACTCTATCCCTCCAAATAAATAGGCATGCATGCAAGGGCAATCAAGCTGGCTTGTAGTAATGAAAGAGCCATCTCACGTGGCTTTGTGAGCACTTTTTGAGGGGCAAGATCAGAAATAGCCAGCCAGTTTGTGAATACATGAAACAACTATGAGCATGATAAAACGAGCTACCCCCATGAAAAAAATTATATGGGAAAAAAAACTGTAGCACTTTTGAAGGGGCACTTCTGAAGGAAGAGGCACTTTTGAAGGGGCATGATCATGAATAGCCAGTTATGACACGAGTTCTATTGCAAAGTAGCAACTACCTTCTTCCCCCGAATACAACGGACGGTCATTATAGCTGTATTTAGACTGAAAGATGCCCCAAATTCAGCTATAATGACCGTACGTTGTGTTCGGGGGAAGACTGTAGTCTCCCCTGACTAAGGGGCAAGAACATGGAAAGTGTGCGATGCTCTGAGAGCATACTCACACTAGGACTTTGGACGCTATTGCGGTCATATGCATCCGTCAGACATATCCACAAAAGTGCGAGTGCGATACTCTGCATGCCAGGCAAACTCGGCCTAGCTCAGTTGGTAAGGCTCGCAAGTGGCATTCAGGAGGTCATGGGTTCAATCCCCATTGGCCTCATGACCTTCCTGGGCTTACTTGGCACCCGCTACCCAAGAGATAGACCACTGGATCCCCCGATCGGCATCAAGCAGTCTGCTATGTTCGTAGGGGAGGGGCCTGAGGGGAGGCACGGGGGATTGGTTCGCTTTATCCCTGGTGCTACCGGCCGTCCCCTGGCCGGTATCCTGCAGGCTCGAGGGGCCGTAAAAACACGGCTCTGGTATGCTACGGGTTTCCCCGTATGCCTATAAGTAGGAGTAGTGGTAGGTAGGTAGTGTGAGGAAAAAATGAGAGAAGAGTCTTTTATAAAAAAATAAAAGTTAAGGAAAACAGTTAATCCCCTCGGCAGGAGGCGAACAATGCTGTTCGCGGAGGTACACTGACAGAATTTTGTCGAAGCCTTGAAGGCACATTGGACCCGGGGCCTCGCCCCACATGCCATAGAATAGTATAGTTTACTCGTCCGTGTGACGGTGTGGGACGGTGAGGAACTTTTGATTGTATTTTATACGGACGGTGGGATGATGCATCCCGCCATTTAGGGCAGTGAGGCGTAAGGCTCCGTTTTCTCATTGGTTTAGAGTTGCTTTAGAGTTGCTTTAGGGGTCCCGCGCGGAATGGATGGAGAGGCAATAGGGTGTAGTTTATTTAGGGCAGTGAGGCGTAAGGCTCCGTTTTCTCATCGGTTTCGCGGAATGGATGGAGAGGAATGGATGGAGAGGCAATACGGTGTAGTTTACTAACCTCTTTTTTTTGGCGTAGAATACTGTTCCTTTCGCTGGTCTGTGGACATGCACAAAGGACAAATATCATGGCAAGTCTCATGGCGACTCCAAGGGCCTGGCTGCACTATTCTCCAAATCTGTCTCATCCTCTCACTATTGGCATCTTTTTTGTCTTTTGCACATATGGAGAGCACTGCAGCCAGGCCCCAAGGGTGGTTTTCTTCTTTTTTTTTTTCTTTTTTTTTTCCCACTAGTACGTCCGAGCCTGTTTTTTCAAACCCTGAATTTCACTGCGCTCAGAGTTTTGCCGAGCCGGGTACCACTCCATTTTATTTTTTTATTTTATTTTTTTAATGTGGTCCGATGGACGACGGATCAGATATGAAACTGATCAGAACAGATACTACAGATTCCAGAAACGAAAAACAAAAAAACAAATGGAAACACGGATTCTGCCGTGAAAATGGATGGATACATTCCTCTAAGCGCCATAGTGATCCCCATTACAATCCTCTGAGGAAACACAGCTTGAGCAAATCACGGATTCCGCTGTCAGATTCCAGAAAGAGAGTGAGGGAAAAAAAAAATGGGAACACCGATTCGGCCCTGAAAATGGCTGGATACATTTCTGTAAGTGCCAGTGTGATGAGGCTTACAATCCTCTGAGGAAACACACAAAGGGCCTCGCCTCATTACTGTGGTTTCCCGCCTTCGACTGTCACACAGACTAGTAAACTATACTATTCGATGGCATGTGGGGCGAGGCCCCCGGTTTCAGGCAGGTGCAGCTCCCCACCAATAGATTGGAGACATCAAGAGGGGGGGCGGGGGGGGGCAGAGGGGAGGGGGAAGGAGGGGTAGGAAAAAGGAATAGCCAATTTCAGATCTCATTATACTACTGTACATGAAAAAAAACTAAGTATAATAATGTAATTACATTATTTACATATAGTTACATATACATGATGAAATTGGATTATATAGTATATACTATATAGTATATACATGATACAAAGTTATGAAAAAACTGTGTACAGAAAGTGTGCAAGGTGCCAATCGCAGGCCCATTAAAAAGAATGGAATGTTTCGCTAAAAAAAAATTGTGAGCAATTCCACGACTATCTCTGATTCTCTGCATATTAAGAAATGTAACATGTTAAAATTTAGCATAACACCTTGACAGAAGCCACAAAATGGCCGTTGCCTGATTTTTTGTGCAGAAACGTCTTTGGGGGGGGGGGGGGGGGGGGTATTGACATCATGACATGATAGGTAAAGCTTAAGCTAGCCCAACGCCATGCTCAGGTTTTGGTAGGGCAACTAGTTGTAGACGTGTCAGAGTTTGGCCACTTCCTCATTGGCGAATGGGGAGCGGAAAAACGAGAAGAGAAAAAGTGACAAAAATTGAAACCTCTTCTCTGCAAAAACGCAAGGTGCTCCTTTGCTGCTATCAGCCTGACGACGTGAGAAACAGTTTTCTGGGGCAACGTCCGGATATAGAAAACACACACACACACACACACACACACCTCCTGATGAGTCGGTGAAAGTCCGACGAAACAGTCTGGTACAATCGTGCTTTTTTTGTGTATAGCGAATATGACAACACACACACACACACACACACACACACACACACACACTGTAGCATATCAGAAAGTGAAATGCACTGAGAGCCTAGGATCTAGCAATGACGAAAGTGGCAACAACCAGCAGCATAGGTGCAGCATTCACAAGATGTCAATGTGCACGGTGCAAAGAGTGAACCAATGAGAACTCAACAACAACACATTCGTATCATTATCATCATGGGCTGGGAAGCAGCGCAGCGGAAGATTTAGTAATCAAAAGGACACGTGGACCAACAACATGAAAGGGAGAAACTTCGGAAGGGCAAGACATCAGAAAAATTGCCCTTCCGCTCACACACATGGGGAGAGATCCATAGACATGAGAGAGGGAAGGGGGAGGGACATAGGAGGTAACCAAGTCCAACCCAAGTCTGATCTCCGAATGTCGTACACAGTTCGATCCCAATGTTGAGTGTAAGTCCGATCTGAATGTCGTGTCCAATAAGGCAGAATGCCGTGTCCAAACAATGTCTGCAGTTACCTCTATCTCTACTCTGAAGAAGAAGAAGAAGAAGAAGAAGAAGAAGAAGAAGAAGAAGAAGAAGAGGAGGAAGAAGAACTTCGGAGGAGTAGGAGGAGAAGAGGAGAGGAGCAGAAGAAGAAGAAGAAGAAGAAGAAGAAGAAGAAGAAAGCTAGGCGCTTTGTGCACTTCTCTGGCGATGGCTGAACTGCAGATACCGCGGAGCCAGCTATGGCGCTGGTACAGGTAAGTCCTCTTCTCTCTCTCCCTCTCTCTCTCTCTCTCTCTAACGAACTCCACTACTCTCCTCGGCACTGGACTCCTCCAGCGCTGTGCCTCATCGCCGATGAATAGCCCAGCTGAAGTCCCAAAATAGCGCGGCCTGTGAAGTCCTGAACCAGCGTAACGCTGGATTTCCCCTGGTACCTTCTGTCCAGAACTGGGCGTTGGCCCAGCTTAAGTAGTGCTGGGCCGGACCCAGTGAGTCCACGGCCTGCGTTCTGGACCGTGCAGATCGAAACTCCGATCCACGGTCCAGATCGCAGGCTTCGAAACTGGTTCAGTCCTTGGCCTAAAACGGCCTGCCTGGGTCCCTACCGGACGTCCAGGCCTTGCCCAGGACTGGGCCTGTTCGGTACCTGGTCCGATTCAGGGCCTGTGCGAATGCATTGGGCCTGAACGTCGGTCCAGGTCTGAACGGTCCGAAATCTGTCTGAAAACAAAAAAAGGTCCAAACGTTTTTTTAGGAGCTCAGCCTCTGGGCCTGAATCTGGCCCTGGTCCTAAAACGTGTACCTGGCCACAAAACGGACAACAGTACACACGTTAGAAAAACAGCAGCAAATAAATAAATAAGAGAATATAAAAATAATCTAAAGCTGGCGTTTTTCTGATGCAGGCCCAAGTAAAAATGCCATAGGGCCTTCAGGTTGCGGTGACGCGACCTGGGGGCCCTATTCCAACCTCGGGTCCCGTGAGGGGCCCGTGTGTAGGCTTTCAGCATGTAACACACACACACACACACAGGTGTATAGCAAACATGGCACTACAACACGGATACACACATGCCTGCAGATATCCCTGGCTGACTGGGTGTGTAGAGTGGGTTCTATGGTTGTGACAGACCGGTTTCTCAGACTTAGACTTACTGCCATTCTTCTCACGGGCTTCGATCGACAGGCTGCTAGGATTACAGGAAAGTGTGAGTAAAGTATACCACTTTTCTCAGGGGAATGACTGACCCGGGGCGACGTGGTGAGTCCTTATCCGTCAGTCAAATGCATCCTGGCCTGCCTGCCGGCCTCCCTACCCTCTACTTTACAGCTCCGTCGATTTAGGCTCCTTCCCCTCTGCTTGCCTTCCCTTGCCCATGTGCTTGCCTTCTGTACTCGCTTGGTTGCCTTGCCAAATGCCAGGCTGCACGCCCACCTGCTTGCTGGATCGTGTGCCTGCCTGCTACTTATCTTGCTGCTTTTTTTTGCTGTGTTGCATCGGTGCCCTCCCTCCTGGCCCACTGCCCTCTGTTTTGCTGCTGCCTCCTTTCTGTTACATGCAGCGCGTGCACACACGGGCCATTTTGCAGGCCCGACGGCCATTTTGCAGGCCCGACAGCGTTCAGGCCAAAAGCCTGAACTTCAGGCCGAAAGCCTGAATTTCAGGCTGAAAGCCTGAAATCCAGGGCTTACAGGCCCCCGGTGGGTTCAGGCCAAAATCCTGAAGTCCAGGGCCTATCCCTGGTCGTTTCAGGCTAAAAAGGTCAGACTAAAAATGGCAACAGCCTTTTTAGCCTGAAACGAAGGGCCATTTTCGGTCGTTCATCAGAACGACCGGCCCTGAAACACAGGCACCGAACCAGGGTTTCGGAAACAGACTATTATTAGTCTGTTTCCCACGCCAGCCTCAAGCAGGCTGCTGCTCGCCAGCCCCTGGCACACTTCGGCATTGGCAAGAGCTGCCTCCTCGGCCTGACTGGCCTCCAGCAGTCAGGAGGCAGGCCGAGGTAGTACATAGGACTTCCCAGGCACTTCCGAGGTAGGCAGTTGGTAGTTGTAGTCTTCAGGATTCGGGTGCAGCACTCTGGAGGGAGCGCTGCGTTGTAGTAGTGGTAGCGTTAGCTAGTAGTCTTCAGCGCTGGGCGCAGTAGGTAGCTGTAGTCTCCAGCGTTGGGCGCCATAGCTAGGTAGTACTAGAGAGAGAGAGAGAGAGAGAGAGAGCTTGGGCGGAGGCCAGAGGTACCTACCTGCAGCGCTGTTGCTCCAGCTTCGTCTTCGAGGTACCTGCAGCACAGCGCCAACATCACAGGTTAGTACTTGGTTCGTAACAGAGAGAGAGAGAGAGTTCTTCTTCTTCTTCTTCTCAGTCCACCATCTCTTCTCTCCCTCTCACTTCTGACTTCACTGCATCTGCAGACTATGAGAGAAGAGATACAGAGCTTGGTGACATTGGATCCAGACTCGAGTTTCGAGAGTTCAGACATGGCAACGAGGGACTATTTGGGATTGGTAACCAAGACTTGGTGTTAACGACATTCCCATCTTCTTCCCTCCTTTCGTCCGTTCCTTATCTCTTCATCTGTGCATGTCTGGACCTGGCGCTTTCTTCCTGTGTGCAGCGCCAGGCTCCTTCACACTTCGTGATGGATACAATGCATGTTTAGTCTGAGTTCAAACATTGATTGGGCTAGTTAGAGGTACTCTAGCATTCTGCTTCGTTACTCTGAACTACGTGAATGAGGTCAGTCCTGTCAGGTCAGTCTTGTATCAAAGTCTTCCCTGCGCTCTTCAGCATCTTTATGTATGAATGAGAATGTACATTGCTTGTCGAGATTCTACTCGTACCGCATTGTCTATTCAGTCATTTTCATCACATTGCAGATTCTCGGTTTATTACGTACATTGCATATCTGTGCATGTAACAGTTGGTATCGGAGCTTTTGCACGTGAATAAGGACAACCTGATCTGACACGTGTGCGGGGACTAAAAAAAAAAAAAAGCTAGTTAGTCTTTTCTATTTGATTAGGACATACTAGTTAGACCCCAAAATCACGATCTTGACCTTACTAAAAAAAAAAAAAAATCGAATTTTTTTTTCTTTTCTCGGATTTTATTTTCTCGCTATTCTGCTGTGGAAAATCGCTATATTGCAACATCTGAAATTCCTATTTTCGTTTTTCTTTCTGAAAATTCGAAATTTCGTTGTTAAAAATCCGGAATATATTTCTTTTTGGAAATTTTGATTTTCTGTTGCATTTCCCGTTACTTAGAACTTCGAAATATCTTCTCTTCTGAAATTCGTTCTTTTGAAAACGGTACAGGAAATACCTCCTGCACGTATTATTTTTTCAAACTGCGAATATTCCCATCGAAATAAATCCGAATATTGATCATTTCTGTTCGGACTTTTTTCGCAGTTCCTGGATTCTGTCAGTTGGTTCTATAAATCGGTTGCAGTCTAAAGTCGAATTTTTTTTCAGAGATCATTTTCGTACTTCAAGGGAGATTGGGAGACCTACCGAACTTGCAAAAATCGGGATTTTTTTATTTTAGTTTTTTAGTTTTCTCGAAAATTTTTGCAAAGTTCAAACTTTTTTGGTTTGATTAGTGACTCCTTATCTAAGTGTGAGTTGGGCGATTATCCCACCCACCCCTCCTCACCTATGTTGTTGCCATCTCTCGCCTTGCCGTTTCTGTTTGTATCCGGGTACCCCCTGCGGCGGCATTGGTAAGTTGCCACGTCAGCACGCCACGTCAGCAGACCACGTCAGCAGGACACGTCAGCAGGCTACGTAAGTACGTCAGCAGGACACGTCAGCATTGCCACGTCAGCAGCAAGGGATACCACATCAGCAGGCACCGGTCTGGTCTATGCTGTTGCGTTCACAGACAACAGTCATGGACCAGAAGGCCGGGGAAATAGACGAGGCCTATCAGGCCCGCATGTTAGCCTGGAGTACCGAGACAAAGAAGCGGGCAGATGACGCTGCCGCAACAACCAAGAAAAGGGCAGAGGATGTCGAGCAGGCACATCTGCTGGCCGTGGAACAACAGCGCCAGCACGACGAGGCAGCAGCAAGGGCTGCCGATGAAGAAAGAACACAGTGTCGTGAGAAGATATTCACCGGAGAGCAGGCATTACTTACCATGGCAGCGGAATGGCGAAGCGAGGCCGAGAATAGCCAGTTGGARGATAGCGCAAACAAGATAGCGCTCCTCCTCTCGCATCTCACGGATCTCCTGGCAACCTGCATTACACAGCAGGCGGAGATCCTTGCTCTCGACAACTCGGTAGCTCATCTCCAAGACCGCCTTCAGCGGGTGGAGCAGCGATCACTCGCCGCCGCCGACGCAGGCTCTTCCAACACTGCCGACCGCCTCACAGCATTGGAGATGCGCGTCGGCTCCCTCCAGGATGGCGCACAGTTACAGCAGACCGCGACGCAACAATTGCAGCAGCGGATCTGCACTACCGCCACTACCTCGAGTCCGGAGCCGCGCGAGACAACTCCTAAGTTCGATGGGCAGGAGATCTTCCACGACTCAATCAAGACAGATCCAATTCCATGGTTTCGCAAGTTCGAGCTCACGCTGCAGCTCCACAACGTCAAGGAAAACAAGCACCAGGCTTACTTGTACTCTCGCTCAGGGGGCGCGTGTCGGGCATGGTTGGACAACTTGTTGTCCAAATACGGAGTGGTAGCAGCGGACTTGCACACCATGATCAGCTGGGATGATCTGAAGGCAGCGTGGCACAAGCGGTTCCAGGTGGAGCCGCCAGAGATCAAAGCCATGGACAAGCTTATGGTCTTCGAGCAAGGCTCGCTGCCGAGTATGGATTGGATCGCCGAGTACCAACGCTTGACGTCAGTCCCAGACATCCAGATGGGCTTCAAGGCCATCCGCCCCTATTTCATCTCAAGGTCATGTCCGACATTGAGCAATGCCCTGACGCACGTCGAGGACACCTTGACGACGACGGCGGAATTATTCGACAAGGCTGCGCAGATCATCGTTACGAACAAGGAGGCCAAAAACCTTCGTTCATCTGCGTCAGACCCGAGCGGGAGCCAGCATCGGCCACGAGTGGCCGTGGTCGCAACGGCAGCGCCGTTAGACCAATCCAGCGAGGCTGCGTCTGCCAGTGAAGGAGACAGATTCGCAGCCGCCCGGGAAGGTGGCCGCCCCGGCAGAGGCCGAGCTCGCGGCAAGCCGAAGACACACACCGTTTCTAGCCCCGGGCCCGGTGCAGCAGCTCAGACAGGCCCATGGACCCCGTACGGCATCTCTGAGTCCGCCTACAAGGCGCGCGAGAGATTCCATTATTACCTGTGGTGCAACAACGATCTTCATCTGACGCCAGTTTGCCCACTGAAGGGCAAGGGTTGATAGGGAAACTGAGCACCGCCGAGAGTGATGCGACGGCACTCTCGACGCCTTCGGAACTGGTTTCTTCGTGAGTGAGCAGCCTTCATTCCGAGGCGCACGCGGAAGTCGACAGTCCTCGGCTTCTACTTTCTTTTGAGGACTATGCTGCCCGGCTCGTTCCAACGCTGGGTACTCAAGCTCAAGGACAAGGAGTGTGTGCGGTTTCTTCTCCGTCCGGTAACAGCGACAGATCGTCTTCAAGTGGTTCGTCAGGGGATTCGGCGCGCGAGTTCAATGTAGAGGCATTGGACCCGCTCACGTCTGAGGACTTTGCATGGCTTCCTCTCTCGACCACAGGCTGTTTGCCGGGACCGCAATGCGCAGCACTTAGCGCTCATCTCCACACTTACCTTTCCTTCTATGCACCACCAACTTCGCCGACGGATGACGGAGTCGCGGTGGGGGACATCCTGGCATATACTACCAAGGTGGCCCGCGAGTTTCGCACGCAGCGGTACGATAACAACAACGCACCGCTCATGTATGTCCGCATCCAGGTTGGACAGGCGTCCTGCAGCGCTCTGTTGGATAGCGGCGCGACTCGCAACTTCATGAGCCAGTCTTTTATGCAAAGAGCTGGCCTTAGCGCACAAGTTCGGAGAAAGGCAAACCCGACCGCGATCAAGTTGGCGGATGGTAAGGCACAGCAACTTCTCGACCGTTACATCGAGGCCGTACTGGTCTACTTCGCACCTCATGCATGCGAACTGGTGACATTCGATATTCTCGACACGGACTTCGATATCATTCTGGGAATGCCTTGGCTTGCAAGTGCGGATCACATGGTCAACTTCCATCGGCGGACTCTTAGCGTTCGCGACGCCTTCGGCGCGGAAGTGGCGTGTACGATTCCTCTACCGCACTCTTCGATCCGGTGCCAAGTGGTAACAGCCAAATCATTCTGGGCGACTTGTGCTTACGAGCAGCCCGAGGAGATCGGCATATGTTTCCTACGGACCGTCGCGGTAGCCGACTCTTCACCCACGGACTTGTCTTCGGACCCCGTGTGGTACGGTTGCTGGACGAGTTCGCCGACATCTTCGAGTCACCTACCGATGTGGTGCCGGGTCGGCCGATCTCTCACGAGATCATTCTTGAGGCCGGTGTCGTGCCGCCGAAAGGTTGCATCTATCGGATGAGCGAGGAGGAGCTTGAGGTACTCCGCGCACAACTCGATGATTTGTTGGCCAAGGGCTGGATCCGCCCGAGTAGCTCCCCATATGGAGCACCAGTTCTCTTCGTCAGGAAGAAGAACAAGGATCTACGATTGTGCATCGACTACCGCAAGCTCAACGCGCAAACCGTCAAGAATGCGGGGCCTCTTCCTCGCATCGACGATCTTCTCGAGCGGCTGGGCGGTGCGAAGTATTTTTCCAAGCTCGATTTGAAATCAGGATATCATCAAATCTCGATTCAACCGAATGATCGCTACAAAACCGCATTCAAGACGCGGGTCCAGTGTCCCATGCTCCAAAATCCCAACATGCTATTCCGAAAAAAAACTGTAACTGGACTTCGCTACGAAGGGAGAACATACAGTTGGGCAGCAGTCCGGTTCCTTTTCCACCGGCAAGTCAAAAAATTACAATACCATTCACTCATGCTTCCTTCTGTCGGGCCGAAGGACCCCTGATCGGCGTTGGTTGCTCCATAACTGGAGGATTGACTGTCAGCTTGTCGGTTTCGATCCCTCCCCTCCTAGCCTATATTAATCCATTCGTTATTCTTGAAAGATAACTTCTAGGACCGAAAACAAGGGCTGTCCTCCTGTATTCATGTCAACATGTGGTTTTGTATTCCGTCTTGCTGGTGGCCATCATGTCTGTCCACTGACGGTGCAGAATTCTGCAAATCGCACCATCTGATGCTCTATCATTTGAATCGTTGCTACCTTGCCTTTTGCGAGGCTCAGCCAACTATGCTGAAAAAGCCGGAAGTTTCCACTTTCGTGTTGATTCTGAGTCCGCGTCTCCTTGAACGAATAGCTTGATATTTTGCCACTTAGATAAGATCTCAGCCTCAATAAGGTCTTTGTTCTCTACCCACACCTTCTGCGAGGCTCAAGGCCTCGATCTGCCCTATTGGGCCCTATTTTCTGTACAGTCGGCCGCCCTAAGTGAATGCAGGCTCGACCCAGGGCCTACAGACCTATTTTGGGGTCATCATGCAACTGGGTAAATTCAGGCACTTGCGCAGCGCCAGTTGGTTAAGAGCGCCCAGGCCCAGGCTGCCTCTTTTCGAATGTACTGAGGCAGGCCCTGGGTCAGATTCGCAACATGGACCGAACACAGGCCGCGGGTAGTTGGACATGGGCAACCACCACAGGCCCAGGGCCTGTTTCGTCTGAACTGGGGCTCAGCCTCTCTGGGTCTACCGGAAGCTTCTGGTCAGGGGCCCAACGCAGCCAAGCTGCATGCAAGCAGGCAGGCCACTTCCATTTAGGAAAGTGCCTGCCCACGCATTCAGCATTCGGGCACTGGCTGCATGCTGCGCAAGTGCTGTTGCGCTAACGCTGGCCAGCGCTCATGCGCTCACGGGGGAGCTGGAAGGAGCAGGCAGCCATAGCCGAGTTGTGCTGCTGTATGCTGGATGGGGCGCATGGTGGTCCTTCAGTGCATGAGGCATCTGTGAGTTGGGGATCAAGGTTGTGAGTGATACGAGAGACATACCTGGTGCTTGAGGCGAACGACATTGGCCGAGATCTGCTCGTACTTCGGGGAGCTGTTGACGTCATCAGCGGCATTGTAGATAGGCTAGATAGGATCTGCCATCTGTAGTCTGGGGGCCAAGCGCCAGATAGGATATCGACATTGGTTCTTTGTTGATGATGATGAGACTATTCCAGCATTGTCAATTATGAGCTTTTGCTGTGCTCTTATTTGGTGGAACTCGTGATGCAATTCTGCTATTGGTTCGAGGTCACGACTATCTGATCTCATGTGTATGATGCTGTTTGATTTCTGAGTTCGCAATCGCTCATTTTCCTTGCAATTTGGTATCGGAGCTGTGGTACGGTGCGGTCATCTGGCGCTTGACTTCTTCCTATGCGGTACATGCATGTGGTCTGCTAGGCAAGCGACCGTAGGGAGTGTGTAGTGAGGAGGGCGAAGATAAGCAGGCGACCCAAGTGGAGAGGGGATCGCCAGGAAGGCTACGTGATGAATATTGGGTGTTCGCAGTGTGATGAGAACTATCTGATGTGCGATTGATGCTGAGGTGGAACAGCGGTGTCATGCTGGTTGTGCCGAAGCAGCGATTGGTCATCACAATCTGCATTGAGTCATCTGGTAAGAATATTTGTGGTTGGGGGCAGCTACTTTGAGGTGCGTTGCACCTAATCTTATCTACCCTCTTCGACACTCGTTACCGTGAGGATGTGTGTTCCGTCTTGAGAGTCCTCTCATGTGAGGAGTCGAGTGTGCTCAACCTTGAGAGTCGTCAGTGTTCACGTGGAGCATCTGGAAGGAGAGGGCGGTGCTATCTGAAGGGCCCTGGACGAAGCACTGGGTCACTGGGTCACGGTCACCATGCCAACCCACCGGGAGTAGAGCACACATGCTTTGCTGCTTTGTCCTTTGTCTGCTCGCTGCGCTATAGAGGGGTTATGAGGAGCGGGCCAGCCGTATGGGAAAGACGTGTACCAGACGTCTATAAATAAGTACCGGCAGGGACCTTCCATTGGCTGTGATCGTCGTTCTGTTTGCGACGTTAAATAATTCCTGAGGACTTCGGGGGCCGTCCATAAAAACGCCTCCTGATTAGCCAATCGGTCGGTGTAAGGCTCGCTACACGCGAGGATAAATATGGTGCAGGGTTGGCCAACTCAACAGGACTCGGGGCACAGGGGTGGGCCGTGTGCACACCTTTAGGCACGCACGCTGTTCCGGATTGCTCAGGGGCGTTGACGACAAGAGACATTCAGGAAGAACTGAGGGAGGGGTAGATTCCAGGTGATAAGTTCGGGCAAGATTCCATTCTGCAAACAGACCCAACAATTTGGCAACAAATGATTCTATTTTTATTTTGATTAGTTAGATGTACAACCATTAACATCTGACAGACAGCCTAGTTAGAACCGTTTTCTATTCATAGTGCTTTCTGTTTGCGAATTAGTCAAAGTCAAAATAGTGTCGTTTGTAGGAATCTGAACTTACCTGTTGGACCCAAATGTATATACTCTGATTTAGCCACCGATTAAGTATTTAATTATTTTAAATTGATCTGTGCACTACGCTGCGGTAGGCATCGGAGAGTGACCTAGTGCAGATTGTGTATAGTTCTGTAGCTTATGAGCGACAGGGATACCACTAGCAAGGACGATAGGATCTTGCGATCGGCTAGACACCCGATAGCCCACTTGGCCTTAGGACCAGAGGGTGACAAACTATTGATCCGCCAGCTTAGGGAAAGGCAGCATCAGCAACGGAGAGCTAGGGCCGCAGAGGCCAGCAGGGCGTTCGCAAGCGAAGCCGCTACTTCAACAACCATGGCAACTGCGGCGCAGCAGAGTTCCCAGGCCAGCAGTTCAGGGACCGTAGGGTCAACGATTGCACAGACCTTGAGTCAGTCCACTGGTGTTATGACAAGCCAACCAATAGTGTTGACCCTTGAAGAGGTCGCCATACAGCAAGCAGCATTGCAAGAGCCACAGCTACAAAAGGCTCTAGGAGAGATAAAGGCAAAGAAAGAGAAGATGATTAGAAGAAGAGCCAGGTTACAGCGGAGACAAGCGGACGTTAGTAAGTTAGAGGGGATGAATCTGACGCGCATGGATGATGATGTGAGGACTCTGCGTGCAATCGTGCTAGACGTAGTAGAAATGCAGAACCACCAGACAGCTCTCGTACAAGACATCCAGCAGAGTCTGCCTGTATTGATTGGGCGAGCGCAGGCAGCTCCGTCGCCGTCCGGACATGGTGCCTGGCCCGTTGTACAACCTCCTTTTGTCCCACCGGTGACTGGGGTATCCCCATATGTTTCTCTAGCATCGGTCCAAGCCGCTTCCCTAGGTATGCCGCAAATAGGATGGTTCTCAGCAGGTCCTAGTGTGTAGGTTCATGTACAGTCAGTGTATTCCTTACCTCCGCAGGTTGCTATAACCAGGCAGCCTGCTGTCTCGCAGCCCGCACAGCCGCAGGGTACACAGCCCCAGCAACAGCTAGTGCAGCAGCTAGTGTTGCAGCCTAGTCCCCAAGGTCCACAGCCTGGAGTGGGATAGGTACCGGGACATACCCAGTAGGTTCCAAAGACGGTCGTCGCCTCTCCCAAACCTTTTTTAGGGGACAAGAGGGGCGAAGACCTCGACACATGGTTGAGGTCAGTGCCAATCTATATCAAGTGTAAATTGACCTTGCCACACGAGGAAGTGCTTGTGGCTGCCTCCTAACAGGTACCCCCACTTTTCACCCTTAGGGTAACCTTCACCACCCTGAAAAGTGCAGTGGAGATCATGTTTTTTTTTTTTTTTTTTACCCTATTTTGTTTTTGGTCAAGGTCTGTATGTGCCAAGTTTGGTGTTTGTTGGGTTCCTGGAGATGGTTGTTTTGGGCAGTGGTGAAAATCGACAAATTGAAATGTTGGTGAAATTTCATGAAATTGCACTTTTGGCTTGCTCTTTTATATGTTTTTAATTATTTTTGTTCATCTTTTTTTTTGCAATAAGTTAGTAAGAAGTGCACTCTACAGATTGGCGTGAAGTATGGTTAAAATGGCCCTTTGGTTTTCTGATAAATGGGGGTGAAAATTGGGGGGTCGGTTAACCTTCTCTCAGTGCAGCAAGATGGTTGAGTGGTTTAGTGCAGTTACAGGGATACGGTCATGACTTCCGCGCTTGGGCAGTCAACCAGAGATTGGACGACTTCTTCAAGCTGGTGGAAGATAGGTGGCATGATCCTCAGGAGGCTCAAAAGGCCACTGATGCGATCCTGACTTTGAACAACAGGCAGTTCAAGTCAGTAAGGGAGGCCACTGACGCTGTAGAGCGTATGATCTGTGTTCCTGGAGTGCGCTATGACCCCCAGGTTTTACTCACCTCATACCTTAGCTACTTTCCTCTACCTCTCAAGAATCAATTGGCAGGTGAGGCCAACATCAACATGCACAACTTCACCTCGTTCAGCAAGAAGGCCCTAGACCTAAAAGCAAAGATAGGGCATGGACATACACCCACGACGGACGGAAGGAAGAAGTCACTGCCTCCCAACTGGAAGGCGAAGGGTCACATCATGTTCGTCGACAACGATGGTTCTACCATCGAGTTAGAAGACGACTTCCAGGCGGGAGTGGGTTCAAAGGCAGGCAACGTAGAGGCTTCAGGGGATGGAGTAGTCGCTGCCTCAGTACAAAAAGGTAAGGCGACCAATAGACGTCGTGAGGCACCCGGTCTAGGAGTCAAGTTGACCCCAACGCTCCTCCATGGGAGAAAGCGGGTCTAACAGAGGATGTGTGGAGAGACCGGTACACCCGGCAGGCTTGTATCCGTTGTGGCCAATATGGCCATAATCATTCAAGTGCCGGAACGAAGAGGTGACCGAGAAGATCCCGCCTACAATGGGGCAGGCGTTAGGATCCTCCGCTCCCGTAGGTATCAATGTGGCCAGCAGTTCTGGCACTGCTCCGGGAAACCCGTCGGGTCAGTAGGAATATTAGTTGTTCCTGCTAGGGTCGAGGTGGTGGAAACACCCTCACCATATCGAGAGATGGCCCAAGCTACTGACTCCGTTGTCGTCCCGCAAACACATTCAGACCCATCGAGCCTCTGTTCGATGAATGTGTTTGATTCCTTAGAGGAGCTAGAGGAGGAGTGGTCTAATCAAACCCGTTAGCTTCTTGGACGGCATTGGCTAAAGCCCCTAAGAGTGAGATGTTTGTCGGCAAGGTAGTCATCGGCGACCATAAGATTGGGGCCTATTATTACACTTGCTCGACGCGGAACTTCATTAGTCGCACGTGCGTTGAGAGGTTGCGCTTACAGGGGCAAGTGCAGCGCCTGAGTCGACCTGTGGAGTCGACCTGTGCCAACAAAGAGCGCATGGTAGTCAATGACGACCTCAAAAACATTAAGTGTCTTTTCCCATACGCAGGAGGGGAACTGAGACATCGCGTCTCGTTCCTAGTCGGCGATGATCTCCCAATGGATATTCTGTTGGGTATGTACTATCTTTCAGTTGCACAGCCCCAGTTTGATTGGGACCGAAAAGTGGTCAAGCACACTTTGTCAGGTGGGGGGACCGCCAGATTACGTAAGTTTAAGGCTAGTAGTCTGATCGAGTGCTACAGATGCATGTGTGCGGCCGAGTTCTATAATTATTATAAGCAAAATCTGGAGGAGGGTATGTATCTAGTTTATGTCTCTGCAGCAGACGAGCTGGTGAAAATGCCGCCGGAGATAGAGGGAGTTGTCGCTAAATACCCTGATTTATTTGAAGAGTCGAAAGGGGTTGTTGAGAGGGAGGTCGTCCATACGATAAAGATTATCCCAAGGTCTAGCATTCTGAAGGGTAGGATCTATCGGATGTCTCCAGGCGAGCTTGATGAGCTTCGCCGGCAGCTCAAGGAACTTGTAGAAAAGGGTTGATCGGGCCGAGTGTCTCCCCTTACGGATCTCCTATCTTATTTGTACCGAAGAAGGGGGGAACTTTGAGGATGTGCATTGATTATAGGGGCCTCAATGCCGTCACTATCAAGAACCAAGAGCCCCTACCGCGCATCGATGACTTGTTGTACCGAGTGCAAGGGTGTCGGTACTTCAGTAAGATAAATTTGAAGTCCGGGTACTATCAGATTGCAATACGGCCTAAGGATCAACACAAAACCGCTTTTCAAACCAGGTACGCTCTGTACGAGTTTGTGGTGATGCCTTTCGGCCTCTACAATGCTCCTGACACTTTTTTTTTTTTTTTTTTTTTTTTTAAGGGTTGTGGAGGTGTCGGGGATTCAACTCTTCGGGGGAGCCGGCGGGAGGCTGCACGCACCATGTTCAGCCAACCCGTCGGCGTGGTGGCCTCACACACACAGAATCGTTCAAGACAAGGCTCAAACCTTAACCACACACACTGCCAGTTTCCCCCAAGGTTCAGTGCTACCCTGGGTGCTGCGTCTCGGTGCAACCCCACCTGAACTCAGGGGCTTGCAATCTTCCCTTGCACCCTGCCGGGAGGCCAAATGGCACCACAAGTCGCCTGGTGCTCGGGGGATCAGTGTCACGCCTGCTAGGGGTGGGGCTGTCCAATTGCTCCTGGTAGAACTCTCCCCTACTGAGTCCACCCCTCTACGGGTTGAATCCCCCCATGGTCTCAACAACCCCAAGGGGAGTGTAGCAGCAACCGTTACGGCGCCCGAAGGTACCGCACGGGTTCCAAAGTCCGCAGACCCGGACAAACTGAACCATCATTCAGCCATATGCGCCCATCTTTTGGCGCCTGGTTGCTACACACTCAGTGTGCGAACAGCATGTGCATCCTGTCCAATGCCCGTCGGCGGCATATGCACGAGGTTGCGGGGTTTTGAGCCCACGACCTCTGGCCACGTGCAGTTCCAACTGTTGCGCTAACCACTGCGCCATCATGCCATTCAGCACGCAATGAACCGGATCTTTCATGACTACCTGGACAAGTTTATCATCGTGTACCTCGATGACATACTTATCTTTAGTAGGACTGTCGAGGAGCACGTTGGTCGTTTAGACAAAGTCCTTAGTCTCCTTCAACAGCACAAGTTCAAGATTAACGGCGAGAAGTGCGAGTTTGGCCGCACTCATATCTTGTACTTGGGTCATGAGGTTTCCGCAGAGGGATTGAAGTCGGATGACGCGAAGGTGGCCAGCATTCGTGACTGGCCGTGGCCTCTTTCTGTGACTGAGATGAGGTCCTTCTTGGGGATGAACGGCTACTACCGCAACTTCGTCAAGAACTATAGTATAGTGGCCGCCCCTTTGATGGACCTAACCCGCCTTGACACCCCATGGGAGTGGACAGACAGGTGTGAGGCTGCTTTCAGACACTTGACGCATGCTCTGACACATTATGAGGTCTTGAAACTTCCTGATTCTGACAAGCCATTTATAGTCACCACGGATGTTAGCCAATATGGCATAGGAGGCCGTGCTCGCGCAGCAGGAGGAGCCAAAGTTGAGGCCTGTTGAGTACATGTCCAAAAAGATGCCCTCTCATAAGTTGGCTAAGTCCACCTATGAGAAGGAACTCTATGAGATCTATAAAGCGCTAACCCATTGGAGGCATTACCTCCTTGGGCGGTTTTTCTACGTCAGGATTGATCATCAGACCCTGAAGTGGATGAGAACCCAGCCTGTGCTCTCTGATGTGCTGGAACGCTGGATTGAAGTCATTGAGCAGTATGACTTCGAGCCCAGTACATCAAAGGTGAGTACAACAAAGTTGCTGATGCGTTGTCGCATAGGCCAGATTTCTCCGGTGCGCTGATCACTGAGTTTGGGCTCGCGGACGATGTTACTCGCTCTTTGGTGGAAGCCTCTCGCAAGGACCCGTTTATGGTTGAGATCATACGCAGACTCGAAACGAAGACAAAACAACTTCTGCTGAGTTTGAGTTGGTCAACGGCCTACTGTTCCTTGAGAAGGCGGGGAATAAACGGTTGTGTGTGCCTAACCGTGAGTCTTTGCGTAGTTTATTTTTAGGCGAGTGTCATGATGCCACATGACATTGTGGGTATAAGAAGACTGCGGCCAATTTGCTGCAGCAGTTCTGGTGGCCCACGATGATGAGAGATGTCAAGCTGTACGTGGAGACTTGTCAAGTATGTAAGAGGGACAAGCCACGTACACAGGCCCCTCTTGAGCTTCTTAAGCTCCGTCCGATTCCGGAAAGACCCGGTGAGAGCCTGTCCATGGATTTCATGGACACATTGGTTACCAGCAAGCTTGGAATGAGACACATCTTTGTCATTGTGGATAGGTTTAGTAAATATGCTAGATTAGTTGCAAGGCCTGAAACAGCGAAAACGAAGTATGTGATTCGACTCTTCAAGGAGAACTAGGTCAGAGACTTTGGGCTTCCTAAGTCTATTGTTAGTGACAGGGATGTCAGATTCACAAGTGAGTTGTGGAAGGCTGCAGCTGCAGAACAGGGTACATAGCTGCAGATGACCTCCGGGAACCACCCAGAGGCAAATGGCCAAGCAGAGCAACTGAACCGCGTTGTACAACACCTGTTGTGGCATTACATCAATCCCAATCAGGTGGACTGGGATGAGAAACTTGCTCTCATCACCAGCCCGTACAACAACGTTGTGCACAGCGTGGTGAGCCCTAATAGTCTGCTACTGACTTTCAAGCCTAGACTACCCCTCGACTTCCTATTACCTGAGAACCAGCCGACAGTTGCACCTGGTACACTAGAGTTTGCCTATCGATATGAACAACTGATGCAGCAGGCGGTAGAACAGATGCACAGGGCACAGGCAGCGATGATACATTATGAGAATAAGCACCGCCGCCCATCTACATTCCAGGTAGGAGACAAAGTCTAGGTTAAGTCCTCAGAACTGGGTCAGGAGCACAGGATCTCCAAGAAGCTCATCCCTCAATACTTTGGACCGTGGGAGGTTCTAGATATCGTTGGGGATGATCCGGATGGGCCTTCATATGTAGTTCAGATCCCTGGTCACCTTCGCACTTACCCAGTCTTCCACGCCTCCAAGCTCGCACCTTTCAGGGAAACTGACCAGTTTCCTTCTCGTCGCTCAATGTTGCCCCCAACCATGGATGAAGAGGTCGACATCGACGACATCGTGGATCACAGAGAAATGCCGGTTCCAAGACCGACAGGCAGGGGACGTCCTTCGAAGCCAAAGCTGCAGTACTGAGTTCGGTTCAGACATCACACTGATCCAAAGGAGGATAGATGGTTCACACGGGAGGAACTGATGCAGACCACACTACAGCTTGTCGCCCACTATGAGAAGATGCTCCAGAAAGGAAAGCGCCAGATTGAATGAACTTCTCAGAGGACTAGCGAAGTATGGAGGAGGGAGTGCGAGGCTCAAGGCCTCGATCTGCCCTATTGGGCCCTATTTTTTGTACAGTCGGCCGCCCTAAGTGAAGGCAGGCTCGACCCAGGGCCTACAGACCTATTTTGGGGTCATCACGCAACTGGGTAAATTCAGGCAGTTGCGCAGCGCCAGTCGGTTAAGAGCGCCTAGGCCCAGGCTGCCTCTTTTCGAATGTACTGAGCCAGGCCCTGGGCCAGATTTGCAACATGGACCGAACACAGGCCGCGGGTAGTTGGACATGGGCAACCACCACAGGCCCAGGGCCTGTTTTGTCTGGACTGGGGCTCGACCTCTCTGGGCCTACCGGAAGCTTCTGGGCATGGGCCCAACGCAGCCAAGCTGCATGCAAGCAGGCAGGCCACTTCCATTTAGGAAAGTGCCTTCCCACACGTTCAATATTCGGGCACTAGCTGCATGCTGTGCAAGCGCTGCTGCGCTTACGCTGGCCAGCGCTCACACGCGCACGAGCGAGCTGGAAAGAGCAGGCAGCCATAGCCGAGCTGCGTTGTTGTATGCTGGATGGGGCGCATGGTGGTCCTTGGGTGCATGTGGCATCTTCTGATGTAAGTATGTATGGTTGATATAATTTTCTTCGGACTATGTGTTTGAGGGAATAGGATTGAGTGAGGGGTTTCACGCTTGGTTGAGACCGTCCTAGTCGACTGACGTCCGCTTCGTACTTAGGAGATCAGCGCCCTAATGGACGAACGATGTTCGAGTCCAATAGGCGTTTTAACCATGCGTACCTATACTGCAGTGAGCGAGCAAATGCCCTCGGCTGACCTACCTCTGCAATTGCATGTAAGAGCTTTCGTACGTGGGTTAGTAGCTCGGTAGGGATACGCCCCTAAGGGTGGTGACAGCCCCTTCGGGAAGGAAATTTTATGCCCCGTGGGAACCTATCCTATCGTTGGGGACCGCGAGATGTACAGCTGGTGCACCCGGCTAGAGCGGAGAAGGAACGATGTGACCGCGGCCGTTTTGGCGGCTCGCGGGATTATTCTGCGTCGTCCCCACGTTGTCTCTGTTTTGCTTTCATTTTACTCCTGCGTGACATGGTCGGGAGGGCTCCCGCACCTTTTGCTCCCGCACCTTACAAAAAGGCGGGAGCCGATGCGCACGACAACGTGCATGCGCGCGCGCGCGCGAGAGAGAGAGAGAGAGAGAGTAGTGTAGGTAGACTGCGGCCACACAACCCATTCAGAGATCGCAACTACAGAAGGATTAAAATCGATGTCTTTTCCTTCCCAGATTCATAACTCTTCCATAAAAGATATAAAACAGTCCAAACACATAGAGTTTGTAACCCTTCCCTTTCCCATGCCCATCCTCCCTTCCCATGAGCCCTGTTTCTCCTTTGCCATAGCCACTCCATCGCCACGTTTTCCTCCTAAGAGTTTTGTAGCATCCTCGACGCTGTGTTTCTGTCCGCCCACGCCCGGACTCATCAGGAGGTGGAATTCACCAGAGCTCCGTAGCTCCAGGGCAGCGTTGGTTGTGCTGCCTGTTCTAAATACTACGACCAATCCCACCGATCTTTCCTCCCCGGTTCGGTCTAGCTAGCAAACTTCAAGAAAATTTTCAAAATAAAATAAAATCATTCGAAGAACCCCTGGTCTTACCGCTAGGTCATGACCGCCAGTCTAGAACCAGTTCCCCAGTGACGGGCCAAAATCTAACGTTGAGGCCCAGTCTAGAAAACCGGTACCCTATGGCCCCTCAAAGACCCTTCCCGTGTCTCTACCCCCTACCTAGCCCCACACCGTACCCGTGTCCCGCTCCCCCTATCACGAGCCTCATGGCCCTCAGCAAACAGTCTTGCTTCCCAAATCGCAAAACCAATCGAGCCAACCACCAATGCTTGGCATGATGTCGAATTCCATAATCGTCTCAATGTAGCTGACAGGACCGATTTCTTCATCCTTTTTTCCGAATACGAATTGAAGTTTTTCATTGTATGATATCTGATCGTCACGTCCTTTCTCAGCGAGTCCAAATTCTTCGTCTCCGGAACATACAACAGCCTAAGGGGTTCCTGCAGTAAATACATCTTACCCCCAAGGAACTGCCACCAGTCCCTAGACTCGTCCTTCCTCACTAAATGCAGATTGGTGTTATAACAGATTTGAAACTTCTGAAAAACGCTCCTCGCATGGGCAGTCCTCTTCTTCCCCGCTCGTTTTCTTCCCCACAATAACGCTGATGTCATCGACAACCCTCCATCCTGCCGCCAGCCTCCGGTCACTCCCTAGCTCGGGGAGAAATCTGAACTCCGCCATTGCACATGTGATGGTCGCCAGGACTGGACTTGTAGAGTTCCCCATTGGGATTCCAGACACTTGCCTCCTGATCACGTCCCCACATCTTCTTTCTTTTTTTTTTTTTTTTTTTTTTTTTTTTTTTTCACGTCCCCACATCTAATGTATGCATGCTCCAGATCGTAGATAACCATCTTGAATATGATCTCCATCCGAATTACCACGTACCCTTCAGCTCCCTTCAGTGTCTTACTCAGTGTACACAATTTCAGGGTTGTCACCCGGGGACCCCCGGGGGCAAAGCCGGGGCCTGGATTTCGCCCCCGGACCCCCTCCCGCGGGGGCGTCGACCCCCAGACCCCGCTGAAGACCCCCGCGCCCGCCCGACCCCCGGCACCCCGGCCCCGGCACCCAGCACCCCAGCTCTGGCCCCGGGACCCCCGCCGACCCTGGCCTGGACCCCCGGTCCCCGCACCCTCCCGGCCCCGGCACCCGGGCCCC
>BFEA01000001.1:7700352-7732966 GCA_003427395.1 Chara braunii
ACACACACACACACACACACACGCACTTGCCGGATTGACGAGTGGGTGACGCGGCGGTGGACTGGGTGTGGCTATGGCACACGTTGGGGTTCGGCGTAGTGGCGCGTCTATGTCGAGCTTGCCACTCGCAAATTTAGATGATGCGTGAATGACAGCCCCCGCCAGCATTTGAAAGTTTAAGTGCTGGCGGGGGCTGCCATTCGTGCGTGGTCTGAATTGGCGAATGGCACCCGCTGGCCCCTGTCTTGACGATCGATCCCAGCCACACCGATCTCTGCTGATCGCTGGCTAGAATCGATCGCCGAAAAAAAGGCCACGCCAGGCGTTCAAATTTTTTTTTGGTCCTAAGTAGTGCCGTACCGTGCCTGGGGAGGCGGCCTGGACCGATTCGGCCTCTGGGAAACCCTCCCAGGCGTTTTGCGCTGAGACCGCCAGGTGGCCAACCAGGCGGGACAACCGACCAGGTGGCCCGCACCCCCCCCCGGGCGACGTCCAGTGCCCTGGGAGGCCCGGGGACCAGCCTAGCAGAGTTCTCAGATCAGCCTTGCTTGTTTTTTTTTTGTTCCCCAACCTCACATTCTCCACTTTGACTCGGCTGCAGGTTGCAACCAGTGACAAGAAACAGGAGGAATTGGATCTGGAGTTACTTTGCCCCGTTTGCTTTGACCCAGTAGTCCGTTCTGGCCCGTCAGGTTTTAACAGGTAATTTTTTTATTTTTATTTTTTCATTATTATTATTATTTTTTAATTAGTAAAGTAAATTGTTTACTTACATTTGTGTATGTAAAATCAAGCATTCCTTACATACCTTTCGGACAACTTCCCGCAACCCCCAAACCCTCCCCCCCATCCCCTTGAATAAGCCTTGCATTCTGGTTGTCAAATGCTACTTAGTTTGTTGAGCCAGTCAGACTGTAGGTAACATCATGCATGGTTTGATGATTAATTGATGAATCTGACGGTCACTTGGGCAAGCATATGGTTTGATCTTCTCCACGTTACAGTTTCTGCCAGCTTTCTGCAGTAGTGGTCGCTGATTGATTGATCGATTGATTGATGAGTTCTGATCGACTCTGACGGCTAGGAGGAGGCCTTCTGTTTTTCAGAGAAGGCCATTTTTACACCTCAAAGGAAAAAAGCTTGCATTGCAGATGAGTCAAAACGACCTCGTTTCCAGTGCCATATGCTGTTCGTAATGGGCGGCAAGCGAACTGAATGTTTTTGTGGAACAGAGAACAGGTTGCAGGCACACACTTTCACACAATGCCAACTACAAGTTTGGCAGTAGGCTAGGAGGAGGAGGACATTCGTAAGTTATGAGGGACTTAGTTCTGTGTCAGACTATCAATGCCATATGAGACAGATTACCTTTTTTTTTTTCGGGGGAGAGAAACACAAAGCCCGTTGGAGACCTGGAAGAAGGCCTTGTGCTGTCATCAGTGGATGACTGGAGTCGCTGTGCATGGATGTGTCTCTGCAGGTTGGTGTGTTCTGTGTCAAAGCTCTGTCTACCACCGTTCAAGAGCGAGTTTGTTCTTCTCTTTGGCAGAAATTATTTGGAAGCAAACATGTGCAAATAATGCAAAAGCAAATTGGTTTTGTCTTTTTCACATGGGCATGGTTGTAGAGCTGAATCCTGACAAATCCATGTTTTTTCATTTGTTTCGTTTTCGCTTTGTGGTGGGTCCCAGAAAAGTTTTGAAGCGCTGCAGCTTCCAATGCCGAAGCTGCCGGCGAGTTTATGATGCGTCTGCTGGTTATGTCGATCTCACGGTTCTCTCTGAAAGCCGGCAGTACACGGAAGATGAGTCCAGTGGAACGAGTATATTCCGGTAAAGCAGTCTTGGTAGTGTGGCCACTTTCTCTGCGCTCTCCTTCTCTCTCTCTCTCTCTCTCTCTCTCTCTCTCTCTCTCTCTCTCTCTCTCTCTCTCTCTCTCTCTCTCTCTCTCTCGTGCGCGTGCGCTCTTTCTCTCGCTCTGCTGCTTTCCCTTCACCTGTCCTTTCCTTCCTGAATTCGTTGTCAATTCTAGTCTGAGAAGTTGTTGCTACCCTAGGCAATAGCACTGGAAGCTTTTTAATGCATGGCTTATCCAGTGTTATGATCGCAGATGCCTTGGATGGGATAGACGGGCTTGTGTGTGTAATCAGCTCTTTTTTTTTCCTTTTTTTTTTCACAAAACCAGGTCCTTATGGCCCTGGCTCCATGACCATTCTGGGGAGCAGCAGTCCGGTTCCTATTCCCCCGGCAAGTCATATGACCAGAATTACGTCAATATACACACACACGCTCCTGCGAGGCCACTGCCTCTAAGAGCCTCATAAGGCCCCAATTTTGCAGCCCGTCAGCGCCCTAAGTGAAGGCAGGCTCGACGAGGCCCTCAGGGCCCTTTTCTGGCCACCACGCAACTCAGGGGAATCCAGGCAGTTGCGCAGCGCCAGTTGGTTGAGTGAACCCAGGCCCTGTGTGAATGAATGTGAAGCAGGCCCTGGGTTGAATACGGGTACGGGGCCAAATACTGGCCAAAGGGAGTTGGGCACAGACAACCACTTCAGGCCCAAGGCCTGCTTTCTACGTGCTGGGCCTGAGGCTATCGGGGCCTACTGGAAGCTTCCTGGGATTGGACGCAGGCAGGCCACTTCGATATAGGGAAGGGCCTGCCTCCTCATTCGGCATTCAGGTGCTGGCTGCATGCTGCGCAAGCGCTGCTGCGCTATTTGCTGGTTGGCGCCTACGCTCTCACGGACGAGCAGGGAAGGAGCACGCAGCCATAGCCGAGCTGCGCTGCTGTACGCTGGGTGAAGCACAGGGTGGTCCTTGGGTGCCAGTGGCATCTGTGAGTTGGGGAACGAGGTTGTGAGTGTAGCGCGAGACATAACTGGTGCTGGAAGCTTGCGGCATTGGTCACCATATGCTTGTACTTCGGGAATGCTGTTGATGTCATCTTTCGGCTTCATAGTATAGGCTAGATTGGATCTGCCACATGTAGTCTGGGCAATGATGGGACTATTTCAGCATTGTCAATTATGAACTCTTGGTGTGTTTCTTATTTGGTGAATCTCGTGATGCAATGCTGCTGTTGGTTCGAGGTCAAGACTATCTGGACTCATATGCATGATGCTGTTTGATTGCTGAAGTTCGCTATTGCTCATCTTCCTTGCACTCCCTTCCGTCTGGCCGAAGGGACCCTGCTTAGCATTGATTGCTCCACAAGCTCCTCTAAAGGGGCCTGTCAGATATGGTAGTATTGCAAGAAAACCAGGGAACATAGCTCAGAGAATTGACATTGGAGCATCTCATACATCCCTGTAGTCCTGTTGTCCAGTCTGTAGAGAGGCGCTTGTTCGTTGGGTAGTCTCAGAGTTGTGCCACTCCTTCCACCTGATTTGCAGAGCATGAATGTCCGCTATCTTCCCGTTGACTAGCCACACCATCCTGAACTTGGAAATCAGTTCTTGTTGCTTTTCCGGGTTCTGCTGAATTTGGAGTTTGACCTTCTTCCATTGGCACCGGCTATCCATCTCCATAAAATGTCTCATTGATGCCCAAACCTGCTCTGCCTGGTTGCTGGATTTGTCGATGGTTCTGTTGCACCTTTCCTTCCAGATGACCCAGAGAGTCACTTTCCTGATTATTCCAAACCATATGCGTTCGGGATTGTGGAGATGTGACCGGATGTTAGTCCATAGGAGAAGTTGAATCGGGTCTTCGGGTAGGGAAGACGGAAATAGAAGATCCCAGAGTGCCGAGGCTCTCGCCCATATGTCAGTAGCGAACTTGCATGTTATCAGCCTGTGAGTGAGATCCTCTCGTTCGTTATCTGAACACACCAGCGACTGTTCTGAGCTGTTCAGGTCGCTGTTTTTCCTTCGGATATGTAGCCATACGTTCACTGGGAAGGCATTGTAGGTAATCAGCCCTTGGAGGCTTCTAATTTTGACTGGCCGGATAGACTTGTATTTTCGCCAGGGGAATTCAGGGATTGGTTCCATTCTCTGTCCTAGCAATTTGGACCATCGTTCCTTGATTACTGGTTCCGGGTCCTTTGTTTTCAGTAGTATCCTGTATCCCATTTTGACTGTGTATTGTGTTATCTGAATGGGAGTCTTGCGGAATCTGTTGCTTCCTGAGAGCCATGCCCACTCCTCTGGGTCGAATTCCAGGTCCTGGATCGCTGTATCCATTTGGAATATTGTTTTCGGCCAGATTCCCATGACTCTTATCTTGCAAAGCGTGTAAGTATTGAGGGTTGTTTCTTGTGGGTCACTGTTGTGGATAGAGAGCGAGTTGGGATTGGTACGGTTTATGGGAAAGGAAGTGAATACTCCTGAGAGGTCAGAGCCCGGGAATCTGCGCTGAAACTGGCATGCTTTATCGGGTATGGACTCCTGAATCAGCACTCCCCACTCTCCTGATTTCCACGAAAACTTTTCTTATAAAAGTTATTTCCCACCATCAGGGATACTCTTCACGACCGTAGTCAGATTTTCATTCCGATTGTGGCAACCTTTTAGAAGACGTCTCAGTTGCTCTTCATCAATCCAGTCATTCTTCACTTCATCCCAGATGTGCCCTACCCTCCATACTCCGTGTCTGATCCGAGAAAGCCAGCGTTGGCCGTTTGCTAGGGACAGAGGTAGGTCCCCTGTGTCCCTTATGTATTTTTCACTTTGGATTTGGCCTTTTTCACTTTATTTGGCTGGATTCCTCTCTGAATTAGGATAAGGGCTGTCCAGTAGGAGTTGGTGGTTGGGCTTCGTTCTGCTGTGAGTTCGGTCGCCGTCTTCTCCTGCCAGTCTTCGGGGTCTAGTCCTTGTTCATCACCCAGAACAGGCCTGACATATTGGCAGGGGTTTGAATTGGGGCTCAGGCTCTGATGCTGTCTAGGGCTAGTTTGTGCCATGCCAATCATGGTTGGATTAGCAGTTTGACTATCCATTTTATCTGCGGGGCTTTTGTTTCTTGTTTGGGATCGATTATCCTTAGACCACCTTTAGAGGGCTTCCTCGTTATGTAGTGCCAAACTATTTTGGGGATGTACCTCGTTTTATTGGGATCGCCTGCCCACAGATAGGCTCTTGCTTTACTATTCAGCTCTTTGATATTAAGGTCCGGTATGGTCCAAATGGAGGCTATGTACCACATCATAGAGAAGATAGAGGTATTGAGTATCAAGGCTCTCCCCAGAAGTGAGGTGTACATGTCTCCCCAACGCCCTATTCTGTTGATTTGCTTCATTGGCAGATTTTGTGTCATTTGTGGGGCTGGACCCTCTTTGAATTATGATTGCCAGGTATCTCGTTGGTTCCTTAGGTTGCTCCCATGTCATGTCTGCTTCGGGGCCCTCCATCTGTGGCCCCTCTTCTTCTGACAACCACCACCCCACCGCCGTTTTCCAGTTGATCTTCATTTTTTATGCTAGCATGAATGCTTCCATTGCCCTTACTAATGCTTGCACTGACGAGTCTGATGCCCCGATCACAATGATCAGGACGGTGATATTGTCTGCAAACGTTATTACTATTGGAAACTGGATATGGTGAGGGTTGCCCGTGTTCAGCTCTCACAGTCGTTGGATTAATGGATCTTTGTGCAGAAAGGACGCAATTGCTTCCATCACGAACAGGAAAATCGGCGGGGCCAAGGGATCTCCGTGCCGGAAAGAGCAGGATATTGGGTATCGTTCAAAGAGGAGGCCATTAATTTGTACACAACCTGAGGCGTCGTTGTAGAGGATCCTTACCCATTTCCTAAAATTAGGACCGACTCCCATCTTTTCCGTGCTCGCGTTTAGGAAAGCCGAGTTGACTTGGTCATACGCCTTCTCAAAGTCAAAGAACATGATTGCTTTGTTAAGCCTTTTCTCCTTCACTTTCCGTGCGGCTTCATTTAGAGT
Organism: Chara braunii; assembly: GCA_003427395.1. NCBI lineage: Eukaryota > Viridiplantae > Streptophyta > Charophyceae > Charales > Characeae > Chara > Chara braunii. The sequence goes on from BFEA01000001.1 coordinate 7,706,248, forward strand.
GAGGACATTGTCCAAAATGTACCTACTTGGGATGAAGCCGGCTTGATCTATGTGGAAACATTTGTCTGTGAGATCAAGGATTCTGAGGGCAAGTGCTTTTGCTAGGATTTTGTAGGGAAGGGTGAGGAGGGAGATTGGTCTGTAGTTCCTGATATCTTCCCGGTCCCCTTTGTTTGTAGAGGAGAGTCACCACGCTGCTACTTAGTAACTCTCCCATACCTTCCTTTTCCCAACTGTCCTCGTAAAAGGATAGGAGGTCATTTTCCATTACTGGCCAGAATTGAGCCCAAATTTTTTTTGTGACCTCATCTAAGCCCGAGGATTTGTCATTGCTCATCCTTTGGACTGTGGCCCTTAATTCTTCTAAAGTGATCGGTTTGTCTAGCGTTGTCGCTTGTTCTGTTGTAATTGTTTTATCTAGATATTTAAGCATTTTGAATCTTGCTTCTTTTACTGTTGTAGAGGAGGGGGATTGGGGTTTTGTCTGATACAGCTCGTGGTAGAATCTTTTGGCAATTTGTAGCAGTCCCTCACAGTCTGTCCTTGTGAGTTGTTCATCTGATAGCTCTTTTAAACCTTCTATAGATCCAGCCCTGCTACTAACTTTTATTCTTCGAAAGAAATGCTTGCTCATTGATGATTCGTTTAACTCGTAATCCGTCATCCTTGCTCTCACTTTTAGGCCTTTCGATTCCCAAAGTCTCCAAAGTGCCATCTTTTCCCCAGCCTGTTCCAAGATGTTTGCGTATAAGGATGAGTAGGGGTTGCTTGAGAGGTAACTCTCCTGGAACCACTGCCATTTATCCTATCCCTCTAGGAATGCGCCTGTAGAATTGAGCCAACATTCCTATATCTTTTCCCTGAATGTCGGGCTTAGGAGTCAGGAGTTGTTTAGTTTGTGGAAACTGATACCTTTTGTGATGTATTGGTTGAAGCACATAATTAGCTCAATGAGTTTGTGGTCCAGTCCTGCGTATTTGAGAGGTATTTTAGTCCCTTGACTATGTTGTTTAACTTATCCTCTTTGTTAATAATATTTCGCATACCATTGATGTTCCATCTTCGAATGGGAATTCCTTTAGCACTCCAGTTCACCTTTCCCTCTTTCCCATGAACTTCCTTCCTTAGCACTTCCATGATCCGACCGTTATGGTAAACACAGACTCATTAAGGACGTTAGCTCTATGAGACCCCTGAGCCTCCTGTATCCATAGAATCGGTTGAGTCACCAGTCTTATCCGGCTCAATCGTCAAAGGGTCGTCCAACATGTATTCTCCTATGTTGTCATTGGTCCCATTCCCCGTGGGTGTGTCCAAGTGTGATTCATCCTTCTCTGTTTTCCACTCTTCTTAATCCTCTTCGATTTCTTCTTCAGAGTAGTCGTTTTTAAAAGAACTGTTCATATCCCACTGCCGAGGCCCTGGACTCTTAAGTCCCTGTCCCCATCAAAGGTGTCGCTGCTGATGAGTGCTGCTAGCGATGCTGCTTGCAGCTCCGCAGGGATGCCTATCCCTGACAGCACGCTGTAAGGGATGGTCATCATCGTGCTCCAGGGTCGCCATCTTATCCCTTCCTTCAATTTCGTACCTTCAGGCATCTTTGCGATGAGGGGAGTGAATGATCCCGGGGATCTGGGGTCCGACTGGTCCTTGTGGGGGTCATGGATACCTGGTTGATCATCGGTTTCCTGCTGATCTTGTTGTGGTGCTGGTTGTAGTTCCTTCTCCTGCTGATCCATCTGAGACTCTATCTCAAACCCCCCCAGGGGGTATACCGCTGTGATCTTGTCCACATTTTGGCCTTCTTCGATCCTGGGGATTGCGAAGGCCATGGTTGTGGCCACCTGCCATTCCTTTTTGTCTTCCATGTATCTTGCTGCCACAAGCGGGGGGGTCCCCATCAGGGTCAGCTTTGCAGATTGGGCCTGGCCCAAGACCTGGGCGCATCGCCATCTGCAATGTGTCGGTCTCAAGTCCTGTAGCGCTTCTTAGAGTCCACCTGATTGATGTCTTTGTCTAACACCTCCAAGGAACAATCAAACAGGCTGAGATCCGCCCACCAGCAGCCTTTAGGGATTTGGATCACAAACCTGTAGAACTGCTCTTGAACTTCAACTCCCCAATGGAAACAGGACGGGGCTTCTACAGATTTAATAACTCCCTCTTAGCCATTGTAAGACTGGCAGAGGCAGTCAGGTGGAACTGGTTCTTCCTGAGACAGAACAGTGCCAGATTGGAAAACAGACATCAATGGTTCACCGACAGTAACACAGACCTTACCCAAACAGTCTCAGTGGAATCCAGAAGCATAGCAGGTGAACGAAAAATCAGAAAAGAACTCCAACAGGCCATATCACTCACTGAGGACAACTTTATCACAGACCCCTCAAACACCTTCTACAACTAACTACTCGATCAGCAAGAGATGAACTCAACAAATAGAGGAGATGGGAGCTAAGAGGTCTGCAGATTCGAGCTAGGATGACCGATCACACCCTTAACGAATCCATGACAAAACACTTCTTCGCAAAAATCAAAGCTAACACCAGAAATAACAACATCGATGGGTTGAAGGACCAGAATAATCAGAACAGAGTCGACCAATCAGGCTCGAAATTGGTGAAGATAGCCAGATCGTTCTACGCACAGCTCTATGAATCCAAAACACCTCCCCCCCTCCCCTCAACCAACTCAACAGCACGACAACGAATGATGGCCTATCTGGAGAGGACAATCACACCAGAACAAACCGAAGGATTGGAGAGACCACTCTCGATAAGCGAACTACACACAGCCTAGGCCCAAATGGGCAACGATAAAGCCTCGGGCATCAATGGACTATCGAAAGAATTATGGGTCCACTTTTGGCCCACATTAGGCAAGGATCTTCTCAAATACTTTAATGACAACAAAGACCGAGGAGGACTAGGCCAAAATCTGAGTACAAGTGTCATATCTTTAATCCACAAGAAAGGCGAAAAAGAGGATTTGAAAAACTACAGACCTATCTCGCTACTCACGACCCCTTACAAAATCCGAGCGAAAGCACTGGCTAATAGGATCACAAGTTTGACAGACAAATGCTTCCACACTGACCAAGCGGGTTTCATCGCAAGCCGGTACATACTGGACAACGTGATGACTCTAAACGAAGCGGCCAAAAAAATTACAGAGAAGCGGATGAAAGTAGTGATCCTTTTCTTCGATTTCGAAAAGGCCTACGGCCAAATCAACTGGGATTTCCTTCACGCTTGCATGGAAAAAATGGGAGTTGGCCCGAATTTCAGTAAGTGGGTCAGGATACTCTACGCTGACGCAAACGGTAGAGTGCAGGTCAACAGGATCCTATCGGTGACCTACCCAATCTCCAGGTCCGTACGACGAGGAGATCCCCTAGCACCCCCAATTTTGCTCTTCATCATGGAAGCCTGTCGCATACCATAAAGGTGCAGACCAGAACAAGAACCAACCTCTCTCACATAGTACAAGATAGCGCAGCGGAAGGCTAATATACCAATGATCAGACCAATCAATGTCGTAATGCAGACCAAACATACATCATCATCATTCCATGGTGTGAAAGGGGCTGGCGCTCACACAGGAAGCGTGCGCCAGTCCCCAGCCATACACAAACGATGAAGAGGGGGGTTAGACGAAGAAGAGGGGAAGATGGGAATGTCGTCAACACCAAGTCTTCGGCACAAGTCCCAAATAATCCCTCGTCCAATGTCTCAATCCCAATGTCGAGTCTGGATCCAAATGTTGTCAAGTCCTAAAGTCACCAATCTCTCTCTCTCTCGTAGTCTGCAGATACCGAGAAGTTAGGTAGCGRGAGGGTGAGGGAGAGATGGTGGACTTAGAAGAGGAAGAAGAAGAACTCTCTCTCTCTCTCTCTCTCTCTCTCTCTCTCTCTCTCTCTCTCTCAGTCTAGTACTAACCTGTGAAGGTGGCGCTTTGTTGCAGGTACATAGAAGACGAAGCTGGAGCTATGGCGCCACATGTAAGTTTCCCTGTCCTCCGCCAACCATCTCTCTCTCTCCAACGCTACTCTAGCCCCTAATAGCGCCCGCTGAAGACTATTGCTAACTCTACTATTATTACTGCAGCGCTCCTCCAGAGTGCTGTTGCCGAATCCTGAAGACTGCTGCCTGCCTCCTGCACGTGAAGTGCCTGGGAAGTCCCTATGAACTGCCTCGTGACTACCTGCAGCCTGCAGGGCGGGCCAGTCTTATATAGTGCTGGCCCGTCTAGGAGGCTGCTCTTGCCCATCCCAAAATGTGCCAGACCCAGGCGTTGAAGTTCAAACGAAGGTTGTCTTGAAAACAGGCCCAAAATGGCTTGTGCTAAAACCCTGGTCTGGCGCCTAAGTTTCAGGGCAAGTCGATCTTATGAGGGCCTGAAAATGGCCCTCCGTTTCAGGCTGAAAAGACTCAGGGCCTGGAGGACCCTTTTTAGGCTGAAACGACACAGGGCCTTTAGGCCCTTGTTTTCAGGCTTTTAGGCTAAGAACGCTGGTCGGGCCCTGCAGGCCCGTTGGCTGCGCAGTATGCCACAAAGCCATAGCATCCTTCCTTCGGAAAGACCCGTCTATAGATTGGCTCACCGAACGGGATTTCAACCCACTGCATGACTTCGCCTTACCCATGACACTGATGTTCGCAGACGATCTCACCGTCCTTATCCGTGCTAGAAACAATTCCTTCCAAGCTCTTGCCAGGGCTATGGAGGCTTTCCGACTAGCGTTCGAATGGAGGTAAACTGGAGCAAAACCGAAGGATGGTGGCTAGCAGAAGGGACATCCCCCCAACCCGAGGACACATCGACACCGATGTCGTGGTCTACAGGCAAACAAGCACTCTGATATCTAAGTATCATGGTCAACAAAGACGGTGTGTGGCCAGGAATGGGTCAGGGCCTAATTGCCAAAGGAATAACTCGCCTGGCCCTGTGTAAGAACACACATGCATCGCTGATTGGGAGGGCACTAATAATAAACACGGCTATCTTTTCCATACATTCATCGATCTGGTCTCCCCCAGATGACGACCTCCAAACTATAAAGGCCAGAGCAAGATGCTATCTCTAGACAGGAGACCCTGATTGAACCTCATGCGTCAACAGGGTAGCGTGGAGCCATATCATTAGGAAACCACAGGAGGGAGGCCTAGGTCTGGTTGACCCCAAGCAGGAGTCAATAGCACTGCAGATGAATGGATCATCAAGATCCTGACCAGACAATACCTACCATGGACCAAGATGGCCCTAGATAGCATAAGAAACCTAGAACCGATAATCTCCCTACCTAATATGAGTGCCTTTTTGTGGATTATGGCAAAGGAGTGGGCGGTAAGACCAGGCAGATCCCGCAGAAGCACCACACGAGACTCAGACAACCACGCAGCCTCAACGCCTAACCCATACTGGACTCCGACTTTGAAAGCTTGGCAACGAATGATGCCAAGCAAACATGGCACAGAGGGAAACATAGAGGAGATCTCGAGACAACCACTGTTTTGTAACCCATGGATCAAAGACCCCGAGGGCACTCCCTGGTCACTTCGATTGAAGGATCGAAGATGGCTATCCTGGGTTGAAAAAAGGGTGTGGCAGATAAAACACCTGTGGGCAGAAGAACGGGGGGAATAGCGTACAGAACAAGAACTCCACCCCACTTTAAAAGGTCGTCACTCCCTCGTAGACTACCTAACTCACATACAGAAGAGCATCCCACCACAATGGCTTCCCCTCTTGAAAGAAGGCTTATCCTGGAAATCAGGGGACTGGGGTATACTCATATCCCAAACTTCACCCAACAGAGCTTACCAGTCCATATCCCGCACCTCAGCCAACAACTACCTCTCCAAATTCTGCCCCTATCCTGTCGCCAACCATAAACTCCAAGAACTCGCTACCATCAACAGAGAACCTCAGCTAGAGATGATAGAATCCTTCCTGCTGAGAAAAGTGAGGGTATCGAAAAAAACAAACCGTGGTTAATCTGCCAACCTGACCACAACATAGCAGAGCTCGAATTCGATCCAAAGGAGGTATGGAAACAAGGCAGATCCGGGAGAACAAGAACGATACTTGAATCCGACGTAAAATTTGGATACAATCTAGGCCTACAGACCACAGACCCGAACCCCAAACTAAAAGACAGATGGAGAGAGACACTGAACCTTGAGCCGAGAGTTTCAATACCCATCCCCTGGACAAAATACCTTCCCATCAGACCAGCCAGAATTTGTAGCGTGCAGTGGCTCCTAGCCCACGTAGCACTTCCTGTCAACCTGTGGCTCCACAAAACGAGCAAACACTCGGACCCCGACAGCTCAGAACTCTGCGTTCTGTGCAGTGACATAGTTCCTGAAGACATACCCCACTGTCTCCTCTACTGCAGTCAGGTCGCCTGGATATGGAACGAAGTCTGAAATCTACGGTCCCTCCTCTTCTCATCACCTCCCCCCAACATCACCCCTCAGAACATCTTACTTCTATCTAACATCCCCGACAGCCTCAGAGGAGGAAAAGCGATCTGGTTCCACATGCTCAGGAAACTAGCCCTTAGAGTCATATGGAAAAGGCGATGCTCCAAGACAATCGAGGGTTCAGAAGTGGCCAAGGAAGAAATGTGAATTCTTCTGCTGAGGATGGCGGAAACAGAGATTATATGCAAATGGAGGAGTGTGTCGGCAGCAACTAGAGGCAAACCGGAAAGACTCACACTCAGGAGACGAATCTTCATGAGAAACTGGCTGGTACAGGGAAAGATAGCGACAATCACAGACAGCAAATTGATTTGGAAAAAGTGGACCACTCCAACTACGACAAGGAATGCAGTCCCGAGAAGGGCAAATTGAGGATTTAGCCTCAGACTGACAGACATCGCTCCCAGTTTTTTGTGCCTCAAGCCTAATCGACAGAAGTCACAGAGCCAACAGGGTTCTGAGAGGAGAGCTAGGATAGGGCAAGCTGACAGTCAATCCTCCCATACAGGAGTAATCCATGCTGGTCATCGTTCCTTCGGCCAGACGGAAAGGAGCGTGAGTGTGTACCACGATGTATTTCAATTTGACTTGCCGGGGGAATAGGAACCGGACTGACGCTCCCCAGAATGAAAATGGAGCCAGGGCCATAAGGACCTGTTTATAATACTTTATAAATTATATATAATTAAAAAAAAAAAAGTCATCAGAGAGGAGTTTCCAGTGAATCAAAACAAGAACAGGCAAAAAACAAAATTCAGATAAACATATGGGATGAGGAGAAAAAAGACTGGGTGACAGAACAGGAACTCGCCTGTTGGCTCAAGGGATGTCACTGACGGGATGAGAACCTGCAAATGGTCATACACTGCATTCCAGATGGATGGAAAGAATTCCTGGGCGAAGCCTCAACATGGAAACCAGGAGAGTGGGGGGTCTTGGTACAGGAATCACGTCCTCCGAGGGCCTATCAATTCTCCCATAATCAGCAGGGTCCGGACACTCTGGCTGTGTTCACCTCTTTTCCAATCATTCATTCAACTCAAGGGCTTTTGTCCATTCTGAATGATGGGTGAGAAAGAATAGTTCTAAACAACTTTGTGCTCAGGAAAGTAAGAGTACTGGGGCAGTGGCCAAAAACAATCTTCAGAATGGATACGGCAATTCAGGACTTGGAGTTCAACCCAGCGGAATGGGCCTGGACACCAGAAAGAAGCAAAAACCTAAGAACCAATATACTCGTCCATGATTATACAGTTAAACTGGGTTACAATGTCCTGAATAAAACCAAGGATCCGGATCCCACAATCAAAAATAGGTGGACGAAGTTGATTGGCCAGGAAGCCACTCAGATATCACAGATGCCGTGGAAGAAGTTCAAAATCAATCCGACCGGTCAAAATTAGAAGTCTCCAATGGCTTATCTCATACGTACCGTTACCTGTCAACCAATGGCTGCATATCAGAAGAAGACACCCCAATAGCTCTGACCTATGCGTAGTATGCTCGGAAAATGAACCTGAAGACATGATACACTGTCTAATAAGGTGCAGAGAAGCGAGGGAGTATTGGGCCAGGGAATCAGACCTCTGGGCTTCCCTTTTCCCGACTCCCCTCCCCGAACACCCCATTCAACTACTCCTCTGGACTAACATTCCAGCTCAGTTCCACAAGTCTGAAAGGATATGGTTCGGGATGATCAGAAAAGTAACACTCTGGTCTATATGGAAGGAAAGGTGCAGCAGAACCATCAAAGGGATATCAACACCAAGGGAGAAAGTTTGGCCGGAGACAAGGACACTAATTCAGGCAGAGATTGTGCAAGTGGCAGTAGACAAGACAATCCATGACGGATGATTTGGATCAGCAGCTGAGAACAGTGAAGAAATTTACAAAGATATGGTTGGCAGGCGGCAAGGTAGCAGAAATAAAGGACTTTTGTATATGTGGGAAGGACTGGCACAATTCAGAAGTGGGCCTGAGAAGACAGAGAATCCAGCAAGCTCCATCACAGGCCACATAAGTATCATAGCATGAGGCTGTGAGCCTACAAGTACGGAAAAGTGTGAAGACTGTCTGTCCCTTTGCTTGTCCCTTTCTTGTGCTTCGAGATAAATATGACAGGATAGACTTGAGAGGAAAGGTGGAAGCAAGGCAAGCTGACAGTTAATCCTCCATACTACTGGGGCAATCAATTCTGATCAGGGATCCTTTGGCCTGACGGAAGGAAGCGTGAGTCTGTTGCTATTGTTAATCTTTTTGACTTGTCGGTGGAATAGGAACCGGACTGACGCTCCCCAGAATGGATATGGAGCCAGGGCCATAAGGACCTGCTTTATTGAAAAAAATAATAATAATAACTCAAACCCTAATCTCAGTTCTGGACCCGTTAACCCAAGACTCCAAGAGCTTAAAAGTGGGAGTCTCCGTTAAACACTTGTGGTGCCCCCAAGCCTGGGACCTTGCATTGACATCAGATCTAGTTTAGTATCCTTCGCTAATATCGAAGTCTATGATCATAGTTTGATGGGAAACTGGACCTGTTTTTCAAGCTGGAGTCGTCTTGTTTTTCAATTCGTAGCCACAATGACCCCACTATCATCATTGTTTTTTGAAATCATAATCCAAGCCTTGCGCACTGGGCCCGTTTTGTATTAAAAAAAAAAAAAAAAGAATGATTATGTCCGTCCACTTTATGTTTCTCTTTTTTTTTTTTCTGAAAGGACATGCTCCAATCTATTCGTGGGGAGCAACACGTGCTGGGAACCGGTAGTTACTGAACACCGTGTGTTTAGGGCATCATACCCTGCCGTGCACGGACGGCCTCGAACTGGCACCCTCCGCCACAGGAACGGAGTATCGTAACCACTACAACCCTTGGAGGTGTTATAAAAACTGGATCCATACCGGTCGTGATATCCAGCCCACCTCCAGGGCTGTAGCGTCCTTGAACTCACACCACACACTCACACACACCACACCACGGACATGGCAATCCACTCACTCCGCTCGGACAACACGTAGCCCCACCCCCGCTACTAAACCTGCTCACTCTTGCGGGTCAACTGCCTGCTGGTTCACAGGCGCCTTCACAGTAGTTACTGAACAACGTGTGTTTAGGGCATCATACCCTGCCGTGCACGGACGGCCTCGAACCGGCACCCTCCGCCACAGGAACGGAGTATCGTAACCACTACAACCCTTGGAGGTGTTATAAAAACTGGATCCATACCGGTCTTGATATCCAGCCCACCTCCAGGGTTGTAGCGTCCTTGAACTCACACCACACACTCACACACACCACACCACGGGCCCAGCGTCCCATTTGAGAACATTTTTGAGAAAAAATATGCAGAATACTTTGAAATACCGGGGCCATTACCCGACTTCGGCTGAAAGAATGATACTATGCAACCTACAGAAAAAGTTAGGTTCTCTAAGGATGATCATGAGAATATTCAGACCGAAAACCACCTACCTTAGCGCCTGTCAGCGGATCAACCCTAGCTGCCTCTCCCCTATACCCCGATACCCAGTCTCTACCAGGCCTCCCAACCCCAATTGCTAGGTTACAGAGTGGCATGACTCACCCCAGAAACCCCCCACCTGCTAGGTTACAGGGCAAAGCGACCCGCCCCGGCTCCAGTCAGCGTCGACTACGTACCAGCTCACCAATAGACACTAGAGTGCCTTCCACCCTCGACAACTCCCCAAATCTCTCTACCAGGTCTCATGGTCCCGTTTGCTCGGGTTACAGGGCAGCGCAACCAATCCCCAACACCGACCAGCGTCGTTCTGACCTCGTCCATTGGCAAACCACTGGGACCAATGACATCAGCAGATACCAGACAAACCACCGATCGTCACCATACTTGTAGTTCCGATCATCCACTCTTTCAAACACTGGCTGCAGTCATCCAACAAAAATTCCTTCTCAACCTTACTCCGGCAAGACTTACAGCGGAAGAGCCACCATCTCCACCGCTGTTGTACCCTATTTCCGCCCTACTGGCTAGCCCCTTCGCCGCAGAGCGCGTTATCTCCAACCATCACAACAAACACGGTCCACTGCAACCAGCATCAAAATTATGAAGACTTTTCCCGTTGGAAGTTGGAACCTCAAAAATAAAATAAAATCAGGAGACTCAGATACACGTGCAGGAATTGTAGTCGTATAAGGCAGTCAACATCTATTATTCCCACAAGAAGAGAGGACGGGAGGGAACTATTTCTCTCCCCATGGAAATTCCTGCGCCTATTCACGTCTCTGCTGGATGTAAAAGGCTCAAAAGAAACCGAGCGGCTTTCTCCTCCCCCCCAAAATACGACCTCCTGCCCTTTCACTGCCTCCAGTGGAAGGTGCCCCCTCACCTTCCAGCCCCATTTCAGAACAGCCCCCTAAATCACTCCTGCTCCCTCAGCAGCATACAATACCCCCTAGAGTATGCCCCCGCAGAGCCGAAGATCACACTTCCCTCATGTCCCACCCCCTGCAAGTGAAACACCTCTCAACTTCTCACCTTGCTGAAATCAGCATCGACCCCTTGTCCTCTCTCCCAACCGCCATAGCTGATCCAACCCAAATCAGCCTGGCCCAGAAGAGAACAAACCCACATATCGTCCCTACCCTCTCAAGGATCACACCTCCCACCTTGCATAACCCTCGCCGGGAGGGGCTCAAACCCTGAAGGAGAGAGTTCAATCAGCACCTATGAGCTCAAACCCTACAATATCATAGCCTGAGACTCAATTGTGACCTATTTTTAAAAATCCCTCAAACAGATAAAATCAAATATCAAATTCAAGGAGTAAGAGCCCAAGCTTGAGCGTACTAATATAGGGGAATATGTCGGATTTAGAATTGGATCAAATTTGAATAAACGTAAGACATCAATCCCACTTTGAAAACCCTTTTGTAAGTCGAACTTGGTAATCTTTCATTGGAAACAGAGCGAAGCTCTGATTTACGAATTTCAGATTAGGAATCTTGCTAAAAAAAGACGAATTTCAGATTAAGAATCCTACTCAGAAAAAGTTTTCAGATCGACCAATTACAGCCAAAAAACACATAAGCCCCCGATTGAAAAAAAATGCCGAAAGTTATTTCAGAATCAATCATGCTTCATTCGAAATTCAAAAAGTCTGAATTAGATCGTCGTTTGGATGATCATCAAGGATTACGAATAGAAAAACCGACAGGTAGGATAAGGTCAAACCGTTTATCATGGAACAAACAAATCAGAAAACAATTAGAAAACAATGCAAACTTATAAATCCAAGTAGAATACCCTCAGCAACCCTGAAGTGACGGCAGAAACTAGTGAAGGGATTATGGGAATTGCTAAAGAATTCTACCAAGAATTATATCAGACCAAGACCCAAACACCTACCCCAAGCAGCACATTGGAAGCAAGACAAAGAATGTTACAATATTTGGAACAAACGATATCGGCAGAACAAGCAGAAAAGTTGGACAAACCCCTATCATTGGATGAGCTTCTGCAAGCCCTTAAGAGCATGAACAATGATGACAAGGCACCAGGCATTGACGGGCTGACGAGGGGATTCTAGGAAAAATTCTGGCCAAACCTAGCAGGGGACCTATTGAACTTCTACAAAGATAGCTATGAGAAAGGGGGCCTAGGTAGCTTACTCCAAGACCCTGGCTGCCAGAATCATGAAAATAACAGATAAATGTTTTCGTATCAATCAGACGGGCTTTATCCCGGGACGCTACATATTAGACAATGTGCTGAATCTAAACGAAGCATCCAATAAAGTCAGAGAACGAGGATAAACATAGCCATACTTTTTTTTTTTTTTGAGAAAGCTTATGATCAAGTCAATTGCTCCGTTATGGACGCAAGTATGAAACGCATGGGGGTGGGACCAATCTTTAGGAAATGGGTCCAGGTCTTGTATAATGATGCCTCAGACTGTGTACAGATTAACGGGTTCCTGTCTGATAGCTACCCAATATCATGCTCAGTTAGGCAAGGGGACCCGCTCGCTCCCTCGATCTTCCTATTTGTGATGGAGGCCATTGCCTCCTACAGAAAGACCCCTCTATACACAGACTCCCAGAGGTCAACGTAGGGATGTCTCATCATCTCAAATTTTCGACAGTAATCTTGTTCGCAAACGACATGACAATGCTGATTAGAGCATCGGATTCGTCTTTTAAAGCACTCTCGAGGGCAATGGAAGCGTTCAGACTGGCATCAGAAATGAAGATCAACTGGAAGAAGACCATAGGTTGGTGGCTGTCTGACGAACAAATCCCAAACTTGCAAGGGCTTGAGGCTGCCATGTCCTGGGACACGCCGGAAACCCCCACCCGATACCTAGGTATTCTCATGACACGAAAGGGTCTGGCGCCCCAAATGGCCCAGAACATGTTAGCCAAGCAGTTAAATAAGTTGGGAAGATGGGGGAATACATTCACCTCACTGATAGGTAGGGTCCTGGTACTCAACACTTCAGTCTTCTCCATGATGTGGTACATTGCGTCGGCATGGACAATTTCGGACGACTCATTAAAGGAACTAAATCGAGTGGCTAGAACATATCTATGGACGGGCAACCCCAACAAGGTTGTATCCCAAAGATAGCATGGCAGTACATCTCAAGAAAACCAATACACGGGGGGCTAGGAATCATTGACCCGAGGTGCGAGACGAGAGCCCTTCAAGTCAAATGGATAGTCCGCCTGTTGACGAAACCAGAAACGACATGGAATAAGCTGGCCTTGGACAGCATAAGGGCCCTAGCCCCGGTGTCATCGCCAAATAACATGACGGGTCTATTCTGGGTAATGAATAAGGAATTGTCTTTGAAAAAGGTGAGGAGAAGACCCAGGAGGGAAATAGAGCGGAACATAGACAACCGCCAAACGCCGTACTGGCGGCTCTAATCCGGATTTGGAGGGAAATAATGCCAAAAAAGATTAATAGACCGAAATCGAAGGATGAGGTGCTGAGACAGCCTCTGTTTGGCAATGAGTGGTTGAAGGGCGAAAGCGATGAACCCTTGTTCTTAGACCACAAATGGCAATCATGGGTAAGGAATGGAGTTTGGACAATTAGCCACTTGCGGAACGAAGAGAAGAAGGAATGGGTGTCTGAGCAGGAGCTAAGTCCACGATTGAAGGGTTGTCATAGAAGAGGACCTAACCTGCAGTACATTAGTAATCTTGTCCCTCAGGAGTGGAAAGATATGCTGAAACAAGGGGGGCCTTGGAAAAGCGGAGAATGGGGGGTCAAAGTACAGGAGAATCCCCCCTCTAGGGCCTTCCAATTCTCACACCTACAACGGGGATCAGCTACTCAAGCGGTGTTCACCTCCTTTCCGATTGCACATTCCACGAAAGGAATGCCGTCGATTATGAACACCAACGTGGAAACGACAGTCATGGATTACTTCTTGCTCAGAAAAGTAAGGGTGTTAGGCACATGGCCGAAGTTTATCTTCAGATTTGATATGGCATTACACAACCTGGAGTTTGACCTGATGGAGTGGGCATGGAAACCAGAAAAGAGGATAAACATTAAGATGCTCACCCCCATACAGGATTACACGGTCAAATTTGGGTACAAGCTACTGCTAAAAACAAAAGACCCAGAACCGGCGATCAAGGCCAGGTGGCAAAAGCTAATAGGTCAGGAAGCCGACAACATCACACAGATCCCATAGAAGATTTATAAAACGATCAGACCAATCAAAATCAGAAGCCTTCAATGGCTGATCATATACGTGGCACTACCAGTTAATCAGTGGTTACACGTTAGGCGGAAGAGTTCAGACTCCGACAGTTCTGATCAATGTAAGGTATGTACGCAGGGTGCAGTAGAGGACATAGTACACTGCTTAGTACACTGTAGGGAGGCGACATATTACTGGGCGAGATCCTCGACCCTCTGGGACTCCCTTTTCCCGACCCCTTTCCCTGAAAAACCCATCCAACTTCTCCTTCTGACTAACATCCCTGAGCAGCTCCGGAAAGCGGAAAAGATTTGGTATGGACTTATCAGGAAGGTGACCCTATGGGTCATATGGAAGGAAAGATGCAGCAGAACGATCGAAAGAGTGTCCAACTCACGAGAGATGATCTGGGCGGAGACGAAAACAATGATACAGGCTGAAATCCTTTGCAGATGGCGGAAAATCAAACTATCATGGCCGGAGGATGAGGAACAACAAAAGAAGCCGAGACTGAGATTCAGCAGGGTATGGTTGATAAATGGGAAAGTTGCTGATTTACGAGACGACCGCATCTGCTGGAAGGACTGGCACAACTCAAACTCAGGAAGAAGTATTCGGCAGCAGATAGATGCGCACGGGCAAGGCACCTCCTGATCAGAATCCCAAAGAGAAAACGACGAACCTATACCATCACATCCGTCGAGGAACAGCCTGGGAATGGATGTACGCCACCGGAAGGCTGGAGCAAGGGAGGAAGGGTTGACTCAGAGGATGTTAGACTAAGGATACAAGGAAGACGAGGCTGGAGCAAGGGAGGAAGGGTTGACTCAGAGGATGTTAGACTAAGGATACAAGGAAGACGGGCTCCCATATCACTCAAAGGAAACAGATACACAGTCCTAAATCCCAGCCCAGAAGGGAAAGTGAGGTCCGCTGGCTGGAGGGTTAGGGTTTAGGTTTTTGTAGCGTTCAAAAGAAAGTGGAAGGCTTAATGGGATAGGGGATACCTTGACTCATGGGCAGGGCTGATGAGGGGGAAAGCACAGGCAAGCAGAAATAATGGGCGAGCTTTTTCTAGGTGACATAGCACTATCTGACAGAGCTGGTTTTTCAGGTCTGAGAGGAAAGAGTGAGTCATGGCAAGCTTACAGTCAATCCTCCACCAACGGTGGAGTAATCAATGCTGTTCAGGGGTCCTTCGGCCAAACAGGAGGAAGCGTGAGTTTCTTCTGTAATGTAATGCATTTTCTGACTTGCCGGTGGAATAGGAACCGGACTGACGCTCCCCAGAATAGAAGGAGCCAGGACCATAAGGCCCTGTTAAAAAAAAAAAAAAAAATCGAAGTAGAATCGTAGAATACTAGAAAAGGACGAATCAAGAGTGATTCATCAAACAAGCCCCAAAAGAAAACAGGTCTCAAAAGAGCCAGGAGCGGCAAGCAATAAAAGGGAAAGAAGACACATATATGGGGGACAGAGAAACGACTCATATCAACTTTACCCTTGAGCACCCCCCCTCGTCTTCTCTCCCCTCATCCCTCCAACATATACAATCACGTCAAAAACACGCTGTGCCCCACATTTCTTCTTTCATTGGCCGTTGCTTCATTTTCACCTGCTTTTGGTGTTGACGGCACAGCTCTGCAGCTCTGCAACCACTATCTCTCGACCTGTCCTGTTTAGGCTACAGTAATGAGGCCAGGTGTTCAGCTGCTGGTTTCTGGCAGTCCAAGAGACTAAAATGGTTGCAGTTTATACGTTTCTCGGCCTTTTGGCTAAGTAAGATCAAGTGTAGTATGTGTTCGGATCGGTTTAATCTCTGATCCGTGGTCCATTGGGCCACAAAGATATTAAAAATAATTAAATTAAATTTTCTGAGCCACGGAGGGGTCATAGGGGTAGGCTTGCCTGCGCAGTCCCTCTAGCGTTGCCTTCACCCTGCAATGCAGCGAGGTGTGGCGCAGCCCTCTTAAAAAAAAAAAAGTAAAACAAAAAAAAAAATAGTTGCAGTTCAGGGGAGAAGATCCAGGCGTACGGGTAGTCGCTACTTTGGGAAAAAGCTTTTTGGGAAACTGTGCAGCTTGAAAAAGATAAAAATAAGCAAGTGATAGAAATCAGCAGCTTAGTATGTCGTCCCAGTGTAGTGGTGGTTAGACTAAAAGTCTGTTCCGCACACCGAGTCCACCCTGTTTTCCCAAATCTGTATAAAGGGCATGGTGCCATGGTCATAGTCGCAGTATTCAGGGCAACTTTCCGGGGGTTACATGATAATGAGCATGTCTGGGGTGCATAATAATGAGCTTGCCTAAGTTGCCTTCTAATTAGGGAAGCGTGGCCAGGGGGGGAAGGGGGAGGCAAGGGGAGCGGGGGAGGAGGAGAGGTCTTGTTGAAGACAACCTTGTGTCTTTATTTTTGCCTTGGATTTGATGTGTCTCAGTAATTAGTTTGTGATATTCTCCCTTCTCTTGCAGGTCTCCTCTGGTATCCTTCGTTTATGAAAGAGGCTGGAGGCAATCATTTGCAAGCTATGGTGCTCCAGGGGTGGATGAGGAGGTAATTCTTTCTTTTGGCATCATCATCACCCTTTGTTTTTCTTTTTTCTCTCCTCTTTTTTTTCTTTCTTCTTTGACATCATCGCCGTTGTCATCAGGATGATCATCATCCTTGTTGGGAATGTGAGGACCCTAGGGACTGGGGTCAGGCCCAAGGGGGTAAAAAACGGTCCGGCAAGGGATTGGGCCTGCCCAGGCTGTCTTGGTCCCAGTAGTGCAAGGCAGAATCTGGGAGACTTTGCAAGGCCGTGCCTACAAACTGAAGAGAAGATCGGACGAACTACTTAAACCACCACTCCAACAGCCCCTGCACTGTTCCTTTTTCTTGTCTACAAGTACCGGGCCAAAATCTACAGTGCCTAGGGCCGGTAGAGGCTCGGTTGGGAAGAGTACCACAGTTATTTTTCCTCGCAGTGGCACTGTAGATTTTAGGCTCGGGGAAACACAACTTCCAGTTTGTCAAAATAGCTCTGGATGGAGTGATGGTGTAAGGAAGGCCTGAGTAAGTCCACAAGCCTTGCTTGGAGGAAGTCTGACTAACAAGCTGCTGGGGACTCATTGTGAGCTGTGCTAGCAGGAGGAAGGAGTGGCTTCAGCCGACAGGCAACGCCACCAACGGCTGGGCTGTGAGAGAGGTCCAAGGCTGGCGCCATCGCAGTTTGACCACTGGGAAGAAGGTCGGCACCATGGCAATCTGGGCACTGGGAAAGAAGGGTGGCACTAGTAAAGAAGGGTGGCACCATAGCTGGGAAGAAGGGTGGCACCATAGCTGTGCAGTGCCAAGATGGAAGAAGGTGGTGCTCAACGGGCAGATCCTTCGGAAAGACGAAAACCGTGGAGAAGGGGAGAGTCGGCAAGGATACGTACATGGCGGTCAGCAGGGAGAGCTCCAGCGGGGCGAGAATGTGTAGGCATGCATAAGCAGAAGTGAAAATGGCACGGGACTCTGCAGCATGACACGGTGGAGTATAGGATAGAGTAGATGATGGAGCAGGTGGTCACTGGGGCTGGTACAAAGACCGGGGAGAGCAGAGAACTACTATTGCTGCTGTAATTGGTTCGCGCAGTCGTGAAAGAGGGCTTTCATCATCAGGAGACTTCAACAGTGTTGCCTGTGTGATCATTTCTCTGTCAATTCTGCTAACGGCCTTGTTGCCAACTTGCCGTGCGCATGTCGGTCAAGTGAGAGTTCATGGTGCATGCATCTGTGTTTCTCCACAGGCCAGGTTCTTCTTTGCATCCAATATCTTCTCAATTCAATTGCAATTGCAATTGCAATTTTCAATTCAATTCAAAATGCAAATCCAAATATATCAAATTCAATTCAATTGAATCCAATTCAATTCAATATGAAATGCAATCCGATATGAAATTCAATTCACAAAGGTGCTGTGATGAGGTAGGGAATGAGGGGAAGTGTGTGGCGTCTGCGGACGCACTGTGGAGCGGTTGAGTGGTGTGATGGTCAACCGTGGCCAAACAAAAATCAACTAAAGAATTTAAATTCAACTCATTGAGTTAAGAGATCACAGGGCTCAAGACTCGACACAATTTTTTGAATTTTTCACACACCGTTCGCCTCAACACGTTTGACCTCATTCATTTTGCCTCACTCCACCACGAATGGTAAAATGAGGTGCAATGTGGCAAAACGTGGCACAAATGCGGCAGTTCGATTTCTGCATTGAGAATGATTGAATTCAATTCCACCTTTTGTCCTAAGCAACATAACGTTGAAAAAAGTAGTGGTATTTCACTTCTGCCGTAAAGCTGTCTGTTACGATCCTGGTCATTTCCCAAGTGCAAATTCACAATGAAAGACAATGCCACCCAATTGCGAAAGAAATGAAAGCACTTGCAAAGAGATAAAGACCAGAGGAGAGGTAAAGAAGAAGAAGAAGAAGAAGAAGAAGTACACCAATAAGACCAATGACAATTCCCCCCCTTCTCTCTCCACCTTCCTCCTCCTCCTTCTCTTCACCAATCTTATTCTTCTCTCAATAATAATAATAACAATGAATGGATGAACCAGAATCAATATCCGAAGTTCCCTCTTACTTCTGACTCAACTCTACAACAACAACAACAACAACAACCAGTCCACCATAGCTATGGCTTCCCTCCTTCAGCCTTCTCTCTCATGCATAGGCTATGGCGGACTACCCCAAGCAGCTAGGGTGCTGCGCTGATGTCCAAGGGACAACCCAAGCAGCTATGGTGCTGCACTGATGTCCAAAGGACTACCCAAAGCAGCTATGCGGCTGCTGTCTTGGTCCGCTATGCCTGACTCTGCCTCGAGCTTCCCTGGTGCCGCCCTACCCCAACTGGGGCCTTCCAGATGCAGCGCCCAACAAGGTGATGAAGATGGTGTCTACCATAGCCAGGTAAGTGCCCCGCCACTCTCCTACCATGCCCCCTTCTTCCTCCTCCTCAAGCTGGGTTGCTCGCCATAGCCAGGCTGAGCTCCCAGTGGCCCTTCTCCCTCCAAGCAGCGCTGTACCTCCAGCGCTGTGCTCCAGCAGCATGTCGCCAATCCTTGCACACCGCAAATGAGGAATAGCTCTTCGCTCTTCCTGAAGATATAGCGGCCTACCGGCCTCCTGGGCGGTGACTTCCTAGGCCGAGCGGCCTCCCAGCAACCGGTACCTCCTCCCTTTYGGAGGGAAACATCATTGCAGGCTCTGTTATTGTCCGGACAGGCCCTAGACCCGGGCTACTTGGACTGGTACCGGCCTACCTCTAGCCTACCGCTACTGGGCCTCTAAAAATGCCAACTTTTTGTCTTCTTCTGCTCGGCCCACCTGCTACTTGAGTGTTTTTCCCCAGCTGCTCTAAGTGCCGTGGGCCTACCCCCCGCTACCTGAGTGTTTACCCCTCCTGCAACCCTCAAAGTCACGGCCACAGGTAAGTACCGGCCCTGCGGGGCCTTGCAACCAACAAGTACCCTTGCGGGTCACACACACACTCAACCGACAAGCACTCAGACAGGCATGCAAACGGGCAGGCACGCACACACACACAGACTTGGAAAACACAGCAGAATGCGGGAATCACAGCAAGGCATTCATTCCAGTGGCAAATCCCAGAAATCGGCAGTGTTCTCAGTCTGTGTTTTTGGCGGGTCATTACATCTCCCTAGTAGTCTACACCTCTCAAGTTATTTCACAGAGTCTAGAGTCGAGCTCGACAGGGTCTTCTTTCCCTGCCGATTCTTCCAAGCCTGTTCCTTCCTTGGCTGTGGTTTCGTACAACAGCAAATAAGGACGGCAGGAATCTCGATAATCAATTCAATTCACAACACATGGAGTCTTGAGTACTTTGATGAGGTGGTAGGTAGTGCCGTGTGAAATACAGCAAAATGAGGGAAAATGAAATGTGGCAAAATCTGTGTGACCAACTTGTGATCGAGCATCAAACTACACCCCCCCCCCTCTCCCCCCTTTGCACCTGGTGGTTGAAAGAGGCAGAGGCAGACTGGGGTCTGACAGCCTGAAGGAGAAGAGCCACATCACAGCACAGAGTCCACAATCGCATTGCATTGCATTGCATAAATAGAAGGGAGTGATGGAGTCTGTGAGAAACAGTAGAAGAGAAGAAGAGAACAGAGCAGAATCAAACATCAGGCTTGGAAAGACTCGGTGGCCTAAAAAACTATCGAAAATTAGCACGTGCCGAGAACTTCACCGAAAAGCCATCCAACAGCGAGCTCTCTGCACCTCATGCTCTTATCTTCTCTTTCTTCCCATCTCTCCTCTTTCCTGTCTTGCACAGTTGCACCTACATGTCTACTGAACACAGCCAACTCTTCTGACGTTGAACCTGCCACGGTAGAAAATTACTAGAAAATTGGAAATCCTTCAAATCCCTCTAAACTTTCTTTTCAACTTGAGCATCTTCTTTTCACCTGTTTTGTTGATGGAAATTGGAACTAGAATGTGTTTTTTTCCAACCTTTTTTTTTTGTTTTTTTGTTTACCTTCATGTTATGTCCATGCAGTTCAGGCGCGCACAGGAGTACCTGGCACCGGCCAAAGGTGGGATTTTGATGGATGCCAGCTGTGGCAGTGGTTTGTTCTCTCGCCGCTTTGCACAATGTGGTGACTACTCCGCTGTCATTGCAATGGACTTCTCAGAGGGAATGCTGAAGCAGACAGAAGCGTTCATGGATGAGGATCGCTCATTGGACAACTCGTATGGCAAAACTTGCAAAAAACCCTACACCCTCTTTTTGTTTTCTTTCCCTTTGCTTTTAGGACCTGCAGTGCCTACACCTCATTATCCTCTGCTCCTCCTCTTCCTCCTTCTTTGCCTCCTCTTTCTCCTCCTCTTCTCTCTCGCCCGACCTTCTTTTCGAAATGCAATATGACTGTGAGGGAAAGAAAGAGGGCTGTGGCATCCATAGGATGGCGTGTTCAGAAACAGTAAAACTTGTAGAACTTGAAAGATAAAAACACTCTCTTGAGTTTTTTCATCACCTTCGCTAGTGTGGGAAAATTGTATCTAGGGTGGGGTCTAGTGCGGCATTCCAATCTCCTGTTAAAATTAGGTGTTCCTCACGGAAACACATGCAAAAAGAATCCTACCACATTCGGACCTTTTCTACACTGCATAGAAGCCATTACTTTACGTTCAGCTAGTACTAAAAAGCAACTCCTAGTAAAAGTGGTATTATTATTCCAAGTATTTTGGCTAAAATGCCAATTATATACAATTTCATGTTGTTTATTGTAGATTGAACCGTACCCCAAACCGACACAGGTGAACAAGTAGAGTATACTAAGGTGCTTGAGATAACCATGTTGAAGGAACTCAGCAAAATGACTCCGTAACTTCGGGAGGAGTGCTTTTCTTTGCCAAAACAGAGGTGAACAGGCAACCGTTGCAGTGGAACTTTTGACCCAATATTTAGAAATTACTTTTTTATTTCCTCGGCCAGTTTCTTTCAGTAAGATAGGATTGTTTGGATTTTGGTCTATGGTTGTCTTTTTATTGATTTTAACTATTGGTTTTGTTTATGAATGGAAGAAGGGCGCTTTAGATTGGGAATAACACATTTGGGTAATCATCAACGATATTTCACAAACAGCGACTCCCTTCCTGAATGGTCAACAGCCACTCAGACGCGCCTTGCTGCAAATCACGAATTGAAGCGGCCATCTCAAGCACTCAAAGAACGCATTGTCAGATCACCGAAAAGTATACGCCTCACACCCACGTGCTGTCTCCTAATATGCCAGGTGGCAAATCCACCATCACTTCGAAGTGATGACCAGGCGGGCACCAGGATCACCAGGGGCAGCTATGGTAGCCCGCCACTACAAGTAAAAAACAAATTTTACTTTATATTAGTTTATAATGAGGAAATTCTAGTAGTTTTTAGTTTTGTGGGTTTTGTTTTATTTAATCAAAAAACTTTTGGCGAAGCTTTCAAGGCTACTTCATAGAATTCCTTACCGAAAAGAACCCGAGAGATCCATATACACAGTCTGTGGTCTCTCCCAATTGCATTCTCTGGCCTCAACCCTTCTTGCGAAATTTCGTGACCCAGATACAACACTTTCATACGGCCAGACTCACACTTCGAGATGTTAATCATGTACTGGTGTTGTCAAAGGAGGCCTGGCACAGTCCATAAGTGTTCTGCATGCTCCTTCGGACTCCTGTTAAGGACAAGAATGTCACCTAGATCGACAACAACAAACTTATCTAGGAATTCATGAAATATACATTGGAGGGCATTGGAACGTACCGTGCGCATTGGAGGGCCGAAGAGCATCACCACAAACTCACATAATCCATATCGAGTTTGAAATGCAGTTTTGTGTTGATCCTCGGCTCTAACCTTGATTTGATGATACCCGGACATCAGACCTATCTTGCTGAAGTACTCACATCCCTGCAGCCTATGAAGGAGGACATCGATGCGTGGTAGGGGCTCCGTGTTACAGACGACGACGGCATTGCCACATGTGTCAGCTGTTGTTAACCCACATCCGTAGAGTACCTCCCTTATTGAGCAGAAGTAAGAGAAGGGTTCCATACAGTGAGAAACTCGGCCTCATCTAGCCCTTCTGGATACATTCCTTCAGCTGCTCGTGAAGTTCATCTAACTCCAGAGAGAGAGAGAGAGAGAGAGAGAGAGAGAGAGAGAGAGAGATGGCGGGAAGAGGGAGAGAGAAGTAGCAATGGTGGATTTCGGAAGGCGGGAGAACGGCCGAAGGTGGGATGGTGGGAAGCGGCAGAAGAAGTCGGGAGGGGAGGGGGGGGAGAAAGAGAGAGAGCGCAGGTAAGTCTCCAACCTCACGGCTGGCCTCCTGGTACTTCCATCGATAGGATGAGCAAAATCGAATGAATCTACCGCTAGAACATGGAAATATACATTGTGCACACACGCGCAGCACACCAGACGTTCGCAGCGCGCACTGCGCACCCAGATGCGCGGCGCTCGCCAATGCACGCGCACCTCGGGTCCGCGGACAGCGCGCTGCGCAGCGCACAGTGCCGGTGCACCGCAAGTATGGTTTAAAGTTTAAGCCCTACCGAGGCTACCAGCATGGCATGGGACCACTTGTCCAGCCGTGCCATCGGAGCCAATGCAGCCTGGAACCCAAATCGTCTTTTTTAAGTTTTCTTTTTTTTTTTAGTTTTCTTTTTTTCTTTTTTTTTTAGTATAGCATTTGGGGGTGACCTGCGGGCAAAACTTGTTTGATAACTTGTTTTTTTTTTTTTTTTTTTTTTTTTTTTTTGAATCTTTCTGGGATCCTTGTCCGGGATTTGCCCAGACCTAGCCTGGCCGGGCCACCTGCGCAGCCCAAGTTGGTCCGGGTGTCCCAGGTGGTAGGTAGCCCAGATTCCTACCCATATAGGACCACCTGTCCTAAACTAATTGCAACAGTCCTAATCACCTAACCAAATAGCAATTGTACTTGCAAAAGAAAAGCATGACAAATGGAATTCACACATGACGCAGTCCAGTATACAGTCGGTAACCACCCGTCTTGTGCTTCGCTCATGCCCATTGCCTTAACTAACGGCTTCTACCAGGTGGACAGTGTGCAGGGCATTTAAAATGGACCCACCCAGGGCATAGCAATCAAGTGGTCAGCACACCCAATCAAGAATCATTTAGCAGAGCAGCAGGAAGGGCAAATCATGAAATATTTAACGTCGCAGCAGGACGATGACTCAAAAAACCATTTGATGTCGCAGCAGGACAATGAATTAATCAAGAATTAGTTAATGTCGCAACAGGACAGCATGGTCAAGATGCCTTGCTATGCCCTGCTGATGCTGAGTGTGTATTCTGTGCATGCACGCCTGAACTTCTGCCACATCCACCTTATCATCAGGGCCCTTCCCATACACCACCACCCTTCTCCCACCAGATGCATCAGAAGCAGGATGACCCTCAAGGCTGTGTGACCACTCTTGAGCAAAACGATCTTCCTCACCGTCTGAAGATAATCTGACAGGTAGATAGGATTTACTGTTTAGGATAAGCCTTGCTAATCCTGCTGACTCAACACGAATCGCCTGACCAACTTCAGCTGCTGCTGATGCTGTTTGAGGACCGGTCAGCACCGAGGAACTACCAGCAGATTCACCAATAATGTGAGCCTTACCGCCTCTCGCTGGAGTCTAGCAACGGCACTCACCAATAAATACTCCCGTCGCTCGTTGATGCTTCTGCACATCTGCTCTCAAACTAGCGGATGAGTCGTCCAACTGGCAAAAATTGAACACACTGCCAGTCAATCCTGTTGCCAGCCTGCAGCCTCCTGTTGATGCTTACTCCGCCTTCCGCCCATCTGCTCTCAACCTCGCGGATGAGTCGTCCAGCTGGCGAGAATTGAACACACTCCCAGTCCATCCTGTTGCCAGCCTGCAGCCTCCTGTTGCCGGCCCCGAACCTTACTTACCCACCAGTAGGCGACAGCAACCTTCCCTAGGAGCTGCTCCGATACCTTGCATGGAACCGCCCGCTGAGAACTCAATTCATGACTAGCGCAAACTTCTGATCAGCATGCGTGAGTAGCCCAAGCCGAGAGCAGAATTGGAAAAAGGACAAGATGAAAGTCGCACCTGTACAAGAACGCACACCACACTGACATCTCTTCAAGTTGATTATGAAAGCCCTCTTCTCACCTCCGTCCAACCGACACAACAACAGAGTAGTTAGTTCCCAACTCAGGTAAGAATCACCCTATACTACTGCCTAGTCTAGCCTATCTATCTCATCCACCACGCCACCGAGCTCTGTCGACTGTTGCAGATGACCACTTGACAAGTCTGTCTGACCCCACTTCAAGTGGCTTTCCCTGCCGACCTCTGTTAAGTGTCTGCCGAATTCTCCCATACCGTTCCTCGCCCTCCAGAGGACCACCTTCGTTCAACCGCCACCCCTACTATATATGGCACCCAACCAGCCATGGCGCCCAGCTTCCCTTCCCAACATCTACCGCTATCGTGCTGGCTGGCGACTGTACAATTGTCCTGTTACTTATGCTCACATGCATTGACCTAGCACCGTAGCAGCCAGTCAGCAACCTGCCGTCCGAATGTCCCCTTGACTCGCTAGGCGCTAACTTATATTCCGGGTCTTCCCTAGACTGGCAGGGACTGCCTACCAGAAGTTTCTGGATTGAGATGAAATCCAACAGGACTCAGGCAGTGTTACTGGGTTCCCACCTGGGACTGCCGGGCCTATATCTCCTGTACGAGGGAGCGAGGGCCTACCAGCCCTGTACTACCTGCTGTGCAGCCTAGGGGCCTTGCAAATTATAGACCGACGTTTTGAGTCTATGGCTGTAGATTTGTTGCTACATCCACGCCCTGCCACAGTGGTGTTTTAGCTTGCAATTGTAGAAAAGTCTGAAAAGGCAGTGGAATAAAGGCTGATGGTATATAATTGCAACTTGCAAGCTAAAACACCACTAAAACACCCACAGGCTTCTTGAACTGCAATTTTAGAAGTGCAGTGGAACAAAGGCTGATGTCCTCGTCCAGTCGAGAAAGCAGTGAAAATGATGACTCAGGTATGGTGGGCTTGACAGGTGGGACCAGAATTTCCACCCATGATGGGGGGGAATGACATTCAAAGACTTTCAGACTGGGTACTCTTCATGTTGAACTTGTAAGGCCAACTGGTAGAAGAGACGATGGACCAGGACCAACAGGGTCCGAGAAAGAAAATAGAAGGGACATCCCTTGCATTCTCTCTTCACCCACGCCCCTCCCCCCCCACTCTTTTTTTTTTTTTTTTTTCCCCGGAAAAAGGCTTTCATTACTTAATTGGAAAGAAGGGGCCGGCCACCCCACATAAAGGCCGGGTCTGGGAGCATTACACAGTGTTATGCTTTTGACACGACCCAAAGAGGACCCGGAAAAGGAGGCAACCACCTTAAACTTCCCTGCTCATTTTCCTACGCTTGAACCCTAAACCCTACCCTTTTCTACTTGCTGAATACTTCCTGTACCCCCTCCCCCCCCCTGTTCTATATTGCATTCTGTGTGGCAATTAACGATCTGACATTGATGTTGCTGCCGCTCATTGAAATTATGGTGACGAACCTGAACCTGAACTTAGATAGATGAGGAGGAGGAAGAGGACAATGACAACTGTGATGATGATGATGATGATGATGATGATGATGATGATGATGATGATGACAATGATAATGATGAGGATAATGATTGATGATGATGATGGAGGAGGAGGAGGAGGAGGAGGAGGGGGAGGAGGAAGAGGAGGAAGAGGAGGACGAGGAGGATGACTAATGCAGGCCTGTACACATACTCCTGTTGAGATGATGATGACAGTTCTATCGTGCTTCTGCGGGCAGACATCGGTCGGTTACCTTTTCCATCCAAGTCTATCGATGCAGTTCATGCAGGTGCTGCTCTCCACTGTTGGCCCTCACCTTCCCTCGCGGTAAGCATTCTCCAACCCCCTTTTCTTTTTTCTTTTTTCTTTTTTCTTTTT
>BFEA01000001.1:7741688-7755231 GCA_003427395.1 Chara braunii
GAGAAAGGCAGAGAAAGGCTGGAAAAGGTTGGGCAAGCGGGCAAAGCGGGAAGGCCGGGGAGGCCGAGGGAGGGATTGGTGCGTAGGTCTGGATGATGGATTTGCCGGGAGAGTGTGGGAGTAGGGAGGAGCAGGAGGGGGGGTAAAGCAGGGAGACACAGGTTTATGCTGAGGGAGGGACACGGAGGGCTGGTATGTATGGTGGCGCGGCTGGGTGAGGGTTCGTCGGGGGAGCGTTTTGGGTTGCGGGGTGTGTGTGCACTGTGAGTGTGCAGACATTCGAGAGGGAGTTGAAAGGGAGTGGGGGGCTGGGTATGTCGAACGGAAGGTGAGACCCAAGACGAGGGGGGGGACGAATCTTAGAAAAGCATAATGGGAGTTGAGCTGGAGCGGGGGGCTGGGTACATCGAACGGGCGATGAGAACCAACCTAGAGAAAAGAACAAAACATGTGACAAKGGGGGGGCGAACTTAGAAACTTAGAATGGAGAGGTGGTTAGTGGAGAAAGAAAGAAGAAAGAAAGAAACAGGGGAATGGGAGTGGTGGGGGGGAGGGGAGTGGTGAGACTTGATCTCACTCAATGTTTGCTCTTTCTTAAGTAGGTTGTAGCTTGGCCTATCGATGAGTTTGCCAGCAGCCTTCACCAATGCCTTGTATAGTAGTCACTTAGTAATCACTTAGTAATCACTTCCGGACAAACGCCAGGGTCGATGCGACAGGATAACTCTTGAGTAGCCCTCCGAGTCTTCCTTGGTTGGGGAGCTCGTACCAACCTAAATTCGGTTTTGCGTGTCCCCCCTTCCCCAAGGTCTTGGCCAGGTGAGTGATCGTGGTTTCTCCCGTGGTTTCTCCCAGGTTTCTCCCAGGTCACTCTTCTCCGCTCGTGATGATGGCCTAGGCGCTCGCGCGCCCGGGCTTTGTTGTCTTTGTCGTCGAGCTATGGCTGTTTTGTCGTAGGTGCTGTCGCTGTTCCTAGTTCAGGCGAGGCACGCTAGGCGCGGTGCCCGTCGCTTTTCGAACTGGAGAAATCGAATCGCGGACGCGCGCGCGGCTGGGCTGCGGGCGTGAGCGCGAAAAAAAAAATTAGCGCTGCTCTGCGCTAACCGGGAGGCGCGAGCGCGAAAAAAAATCTCCAACCTCCTTTTCTACTCGTGAGATTTGATGAGATTGACAGCGGATGCTTGCTTGCTATTATGATTGCTCAAGTGACACTACTGCTGAGCTGCAGGGTTAGCAGGCCCAATTCATGTACCGTCTGTGCGGTCTAAGCGGGACCATGTTTGGGAGAAAGGGACGTTAATGCTCGAGTCGCAAGGCTTGTGTTTCTCTTTTGAATCTCCACGAGTGAGTGTATTTATTACACACAAGTAGTTTGCTAGTTTCTGATTCACAAAATGTTGTGTTGCATGTGCCCACTCACCACCCAACACACACCAATGAAGATCCCTTGGATAAGCCAGTTATGCCAAATTAAAGCACTAAGGAAATGAGAAGAGAGAAGAAGTACTACTGGTGCAGCCCACCTTTGTGCGCACTGGTCGAATAATACACACTTCTAGCTGTCAATAAGCATGTCATGAGCTCAAGTCCTGATGCATGCATTAATGTTATGTGGCGGCCTAGCCCTTTTTTTTCTTTTTTTTTTTGTGGGGGCCTAACCCTTCTATCTATTAAAAAGTCAAAAACAAAAAAAAAGCTTACAGAGCCTCGCAGCCATTGATCGATATGTGGCTCTACCAGGGATGATTACCGCAAATCGAACCCACTACGTGAGCCGTTAATATCACAGTGAAGTTGATTGAACCGTAGTATGCCCACGACATGCAATAAGTCGCAGCTACCCTCCTGCCTCCTGCCTCATGCCTCATGCCTCCTGCTCAGGTTCAACAACTTCGTGTTCATATAAAGAGTTTGAAGAAAGAACTCAGCGAGTCAGAGCACGTTTCATAGAATTTTGCACAAAATGTGAGGCTTCACTCTCGTGGAGGGCATAATGTGCCAAAAACGGCCCAAAAGATGAAAAGAAACTGCAATGTTCACTGCACATTCCAGCATCGCCCTTCTGCCTTGTCCACTCAGAGAGTCAGAGAACCCAACAGCTGCACAATTTGTGGGGAGTCCTCACATACCTACCCCCGCCCCCCCCCCACACCTGCCCCCAGCCCCCTGCCTTTGCCCAATATCCCAAAACTCTACAGAAGGATGACATGAATGACGATGCATTCCATTGCAGTCGTCTCTCAATTTCTCTGAGGGTAAGTGATTCTGGGTTCAAGGAATCAACTTCAATCAAGGATCAAATTCCCACATCCACTCAACCCCAGCATCCCCTTCAAATCCTCCTTGAGGCTTGAAAAGCCTTGAAATCGTAAGTATTATTTGAATTTATTTCCCCTCAACTACACCCAACACACTGGTAAGATTCTGGCCGATCCTGACCACGCACAAAAGCCACTCATTTACCAAATTAGTAAATTAGTAATTACCATATTGGTAAGAAAACAGGGCATTGTTTTCTAACTTTTTTCTTCATTAAAAGCTGAAGTTAAAGTTAATGAGATTTGAATTTTGAAATAGGTACAGCAGTACCTACCTGGTTGCTGAATGGTACACAGAACCACACACACATCCAACAGGTGACTGACTGCACACATGCTTCCAACTGGTGATAGTTTGATAAAACAAAATCATGAGTTCAGACTTCAAAATCATGAGTTCAAAGTACAAACTTCAGATCCTGATGGATACAAGAAGTCTACAGAGGCTATGGCCCAGTTGGAAAAGAAGCCCCCCAAAAGACATAAAAAAGCAGTTAAAACTTAAAAAGTTATAAAAACAAATATAAGAAGAAATGTAAAGACAATGCCAAAGTTTACCATCGTAATCCTGTTTGCTTTTCTTTTTCAGGAGGGGGGGTGGGGGGGGGGTCCTAATAACGATGAGGATGACTACAGGTAGGAAGATAGAAGCCCTTCACTGCTCTCGATATCCTAGTGAATGGGAGAAGTTATAAAACCTCCCCGCGAGGAAATCTTTGTATTCGTTTCCCCCCAAATGGGCCAGAAAGTGTCGCAGGCCCCCAAATGACCTTTCATGTCATTGCACCCTGGCTGGCCCGGTAACGCCCGCTGTGCAAAAATGGCGGGAAAGTGTTTTACAGGGTGCAAAAATGATGCCAAAAGGCCCAAAAGTCATTTTGGGGCCTGGGGCACTTTTTGCCCCGGTTGGGGGGGGGGAACCAATACAAATGTTTCGTCGCGGGGAGGTTTTATAACTTTTCGCCTAGTGAATCAGACAGCTCTGTAGCTGAGAGGAGTGAAACGGTATTCACCTGTTAGCAATAGCGGATGCAGCTCCCAGGGATCGATCCCTAGTCCTCACTTTACCTGTGTTCAGTATCAGTGTCGACCCCGAGTGTTTGAACCCGTGACCTGTGCTTTGAGAGTTGTTGTTGTCTGTCGTAGGTCTGTGTCATGGTAGGGGTTCGATCTGTAGATCTGTCAAGTAGGAGTCACAGCCCTGTAGAGGTCATAGCTGTAGGAATCCTGAAAGGTCAAGGTCATAGCTGCTACAGTCCTGAAAGGTCAAGGTCGTAGCTGCTACAGTACTCGAAAGGCCAAGTCCACAGACTTCCGGAAGGTCCGGAAGTGGCCTTTCGAAGCTGCCTCACGTTTTAGTCAGAGTCAAGTGGGCAAGTGGTGAGCCCAGCTGCATTACGTTGGCAGTGCGACTGCATTGAATTGGCAGTGCAAACCCATGCAGTCAGCGGTACCGGTCCAGCAGTCCCAGTCCAGTCAAGCAAGTACCATGAGGGACTGTGTGCACCATAGGCCTGGTGGAGAGGGGCAGACCAACGAGTTACACAAGTATAAATCAAGAGGCAGCGCCCAGCCATGCATTCATTCCTGTGTAAGCCATGCGGAAGCGCTGCTACAGTGACCTGTGCGAAGTGGTCTGCAGTAGGCCCGAAGACGAAGTGGGCGAGAAGGAAGCTTAGTCATAGCGATAGGGTAGGCAGCGGCCATAGCCGCCATAGCTGATAGGAGAGAGAGAGTGGCGTGTGTAAGTGTGCGAGTGTACAGCGGGTTGCGTGTGGGATATCCAGGGTGATCCGGAGTGGAAGTGTGAGCGAACAGTGGTGTTGGACACAGTGACGAGAGTTGGGATGTATAGGTGCTGGTGCACCATAGCCTGTTGAAGCGAGTTTGCATCCGAACTGTGTTCTTGGTTTCCATATCTCTGAGCTTTGAGTTGGGCGCTATGCGCCAGTGTGAATCACCATCTGTTTGTAGGCATGCGAAGCGAAGAAGAAAGTGAGTCTGATTGCAGAAGAAAGGACGGGCCAAAAATCCAACTAGAGTCGCAGACATAAGACTAGCGAAAACGGAGCCCCTAGAGAAAACCGTCCTTATGGGTTTCGGATATAAGCAGAAAGGTCAGGGTTAATAGTCAAGGGACATACAAGGTGACAAAGAAGAGGATAGCAGAGATATCCTAGGCACAACAAAAGATCGATGAAAGAGCAGAACATTGGAATAAACCTGGAAAATTTGATATTTTCCGTTCCTTTGGATTGGGTGCGCATTTTGCGCAGATGACCGCGGCTAAAAGATGGTGATTGGGTATCAATTCTGGAGGACACGGAGAGTGTAGGTAATGTGGTGGAAGTACGTACGGATGAAGACCTGGTGAACCTCTTTCACCGGGAAGATGACAATAGATTCAAGAGGTATCACCCCGGCGTAGTGAGATGGTGGAAGAAGGTGGACCTGCACAGAATCCGGGTAATCCAAGAGCAAAAGGGGTGGATAGCATTCTGCCCTGATACCCTGCTCACAAAGCTCCCCCTCGACCGAGAGGAATGGCGAC
Organism: Chara braunii; assembly: GCA_003427395.1. Classification (NCBI taxonomy): domain Eukaryota; kingdom Viridiplantae; phylum Streptophyta; class Charophyceae; order Charales; family Characeae; genus Chara; species Chara braunii. Next base: position 7,746,558 of record BFEA01000001.1, read on the forward strand.
GGAACCTGGCGGGCAAAACGAGGCCTGGTGCAAACAAGAAATTATCTAGTTTGACTGTGAAATCTGTGTATCAGCTCCTGAGGCCAAAGGTCAACCTTAAGGAAACTGTGAGGGAGCGGTGGATGCCCCACCTAAATGTAACGAGGGGCACTGTCCAAACCCATTCCATGGTTTACGGCCACAAGATCTAAACCTGCAAAATTGGCCTCGCTGCACTGGCAGATAGAGCACCGCTGCCTCCCTACGAAGGATTGGTTAATTGATCGTACGTACTTGGAGCCGAAAGGTCTGGCACTGCCGTGGTGCAAGTCCAGCCTGACTACCTTCCCTCACCGCAAGATTCCTGAGTCCATAGAACACATATTCCTACAATGCCCAGGAGCGGTCCTCACATGGCGCTGGTGGGACAGGATCTGGAGTCAGCTTGGCACTGGGTCCACATGGCCATGGGATTGGAGAGCGCTCCTGTGCGAAGCATGGACCTCCCCCACACATAGTGCTTTTGAAGATAACATGTCTAGGACGGGGAGGAGAGCAGTCATCTGGGCCCTCTGGCATAAACGATGACATACACGCTACCGAAAGTGTTATAATACCCAGAGGGCCCAGATGACTGCTCTCCTCCCCGTCCTAAACTCACGGCACGGTGGCAGAAAGTGCCCAGGGAGAAGTTACTGACAATACATTCAGGAGGACCTCACGGCACGGTGGCAGACAGTGAAAACCCAGTTAGACCTCTTTTATATGAAAAAGGATCTATCAACTCAAGCTATCAAACAATTCTCAGGGGATTGGCTGGGGAATGAGCAAGGGGGCTGGATAGCCTATATTCGATGGGAAGGAGGACAACTCCCGGAGCACAGCCGCGACAAGTTCAGGAGGGACTACATCATCTGCTTCAAGGACTGGACTAAGGTGGATCCAGCAATTTCATTGTGCCCTCCCTTGGAGTTCCCCGATCTCTTTCCACCCCATCGTCTCTCCATGGTGGATTTACAGTGGTATGGAGCAGTTTAAGCAGGTTCGGAGAATGCAGAGCATCAGCCATCCAGCTGGTTGGAGAGGTGGAGGAAGTTGTTAACACGACAGCAGGGGGGGGCAGGTGAAGAAAAGAATAAAGGTTACCCAGCAGTAGCGGCATGGAGGAATTGGGCAACCACCAGTTGGCTGAGGAAGCTGGTTACAGTCAAGTATATGTTCAGATCTGCATTATTCTCAGCATCTTCTGTGTATGACTTTGTGTAAGGGACGCTGTACCTGTTTTCCAGCAGGTGTTGCTCCCCAACAATAGACCGGAGCCAGCTGATGGCCTGCTAGTGGTGGGTGCTCGTTTCACCATCACTAGCAGGGCCAACTGGTGTTTTGCACCACAAAAAAAAAAAAAAAAAAAAAAAAAAAAAAAAAAAAAAACAGCATAACAGTAGAAGCCCCAAAGTTAGAATCTGGCCCGGACAACTTTTTAGTGCTCTGGCCGAAGCTGGGGCGTTGCCCTGTAACCTGCAAATGGCAGGAGTGTGAGGCCTTGTAGAGAGATCTGGGGATTAGTCGAGGGAGGAAGACAATTCAGAGGCGAACTGGAGGGTGCTGCCATGACGAGAACAGGATAGCTATGGTTGATGTTGGCTAGTATGGCATTGTCTCTGAGATGTAAATGTCCTGGTACAGGGAGGGCTAGGTGTTGTTCTAAGATTAGAAGGCCAGAATTGCTGATATAGCATAGTCTTCTATATTTTTTGACATACTCGCATCATTATCTGTATCTCACATTGTTCATAGAATCATTAGAAGGTCATCATCATTACCATCATCATATGAGGGACGCTGAGCCCGGTTCGCAGCATGTTCGGTTCGGTCACTCCGGGTAGACTATGAGGTCCCCGGCCTCAATCTTCTTATTGGTAATATCAGCCTTGGGCACTGGGCCCGGATTTCAAAAAAAAAAAAAAAAAAAAGACTTTTAAGTAGTTTTTAGTGCATCGAAAACCTACCGTCTTCACCCGAATAGAACGCCCGGTCATTATAGCCGTATCTAGACCGAAAGTTACACCAAATACCGCTGTAATGACTGGGCGTTCTATTCGGGTGAAGACGGTAGTCCAAGGCAGGTACAGCTCACAATTAAGCTCAATTCCAGAGTCCCCCCACAGCTGTCCTCTATACAGCAAGGGAAGGGGTAAAAGGATTTGGGAGTTTTGGACACAGGCCATCCAAGCAGCAGAGGGTAAATAGGACAGGCCTGGCCGACGAGCTGCAAGCTCCACTATCAAGAGGAGTAGAGTAGGATCAGAAGCGTCCTTCGGAACATCCGTTTTAAGGATTGGAACGATACAGAGAATGAAGATTAGCATGGCCCCTGCGCAAGGATGACACCCGTAAATCAAGAAATGGTCCAAATGTTTTGGGAAAAAAAAAGAAAAAAAAAAGAGTAGGATCAGAGGCTAGATCAACAGGCTAACTTAGGCAGGGATGAGGGGAGGTACATCCTTCCCAAAGGAAGTAATCAATGCCGCCCACTCGGATATCTCAACCGTAATGGGGAGAGGCGTTGGAGTGTGTAATTGATGCATTCCTTTTTCACTTGTCGCCGTTGTCGGTGGAATAGGAACTGGACTGACGCTCCCCAGAATGGACAAGGGGCCAAAACCATAAGGTTCTGTTTTTCTTTTCCTCCTTTTTTTTTTTCTTTTTTTTTTTTTTACAGAAACAGATAAATGCAAGGAATATGAGAGAGAGAGATATACAGAAAACCAAGTTCCAAAATCACGCAGATGTACAGATAGTCATGTACAAGCAGAGAGCTCAAATGCACCACGATTCCATCCGAATAAGAGCAATACAATGAACTCGTGAGCCAATGTTCAAGGCCTCAGGCCACACCAACGAAGTATTCAATGTCGCTCCTCTCTTTCTGGCGTCCAGCATCCAACCTACTCTACTTGCCTATCTGTCCTAACTATGTTCATACAACAGGCTAAGTTCGACTTCGAAGACCAATGTACATGTCGTCGACACCAATGCCGACCTCCCACATACACCAGGTACGTATCTCCGTCTCCCCTCATCACCCCCTGACATCCACTCTCTGCGCCTCCTCCCGAAGACCCCTCCTGTCGCCCTTCACCTGCCTCGCGCCCTGCAGCCTGGCTATGGCTGCTAGTGCCCCGCTCCCCCTGCAGCGCCCTCTCCTCTCAGCGCCCGCGCGTGCCCTGGCCCAGGCTAACGCATGCAGCCACCTGCTTGCTAGTGCGGCAGCGTGTCCGCAATGCCCGCATTGGCCAGCATGCCTCTCCCTGGCTTCCCTCCTTCCTATATGGAAGTGGCAGCCTTTGTTGGACTGCGTGGGCCTGACTGTGGAGGTTTCCAGTAGCTTCCGGTCAGGCCCGAGTACCTGCACCAGGCCATTCTTCGGCAGTTGAGGGTCTGGGCCCTTTGCAGTTTGGCAGACCCAGTATTTTCCAGACTCTGCTTGCTGCATTTGCACAAGCCCACTGGCAGGTACGACAACAATTCCGCTTTCTCGTTGACCCACGGCTGCTTTGTGCTGTATCAGCCTCAAAAAATGTGTGCCCAGGGCTCAACCACCTGGGCCCTGGGCTCAACTGCCCAGAGCACTTGCTTCCTCTGGACGAACCCAGGATGAGGCTCAGATTGTACTTCAACCAACTGTGGTGCAGCAACTGGCTGAGACCCGTATTGGAAAATGCTGAAAAAGGGCCTCTCGTGAACAACCAGGCCTGCCTTCACTTAGGGCGGGCACGAGGCTGGCTGGGGGGGGGCACAGGCAGAACATATGCATGTTGTCTAAGGGCCCCTAAGGACACATTCCTCGCATTCCATCCCCCTTAGCTTCGAAAGTCCGCTGAGATGCAGGTGCCTTCCCCTTCAGTTTCCGTTTGTACTCTTCCATGATCCGAGGAACTGTCTTGACAAGCTCCTGCCTTGTGAACCAACGATCTTCCTTAGGATCCATATGATGCCTGAATCGAACACGGTACTCCCTCATAGGCTTGGGCGGTCTTCCCCTGGCAGCTGGTTTGGGGGCAGGCATGTCTCTATGTTCCAGAATATCGTCGACGTCCATGTGGCCATCCATGGCTGGGGGCAGCATAGATCTCCTTGATGGGAACTGCTGTGTCTCAGCGAAAGATGCAAGCTTTGAGGCGTGAAACACAGGGTAAGTGCGTACGGATTCGAATCACATATGAGGGACCATCTTCTTCACTACCCACAATATCCAAGACTTCCCAAGGACCAAAATACTGAGCCATTATTTTCCTAGAGATGCCGAATTCCTGTCCTAGCTCATTGGCCTTTACCCAGATATGTTCCCCTACCTAAAATGTAGACTGTCTTGTATGCTTGTTCTCAGAAGCAATCATTGCTTCTTGAGATTTCTTGATGTGCTCAACAGTGTGCTGCAACAGCTTCTCATACTGGATACCAAATTCTATGGTTCCAGGAGTTGCAGCAGTTTGGTTTTCAGGCAGGAGGAAGTCTAGAGCAGATCTAGGCTTCCACCCCAAGTGCAGCTGATTTCGAGTGACGCCGGTGGTGTTGTGCACAGCGTTGTTGTATAGACTAGCGATAAGAGGTAACTTCTCATCACAGTCATCTTGGTTGGGCTTTATGTAATGCCACAGCAGATGCTGCACCACTCGGTTCATCTATTCAGCCTGCCCGTTGGCTTCGGGATGATTCCCAGAAGTCATCTGGAGTTGGTTGCCCATCTGTTCTGCAGCCTTCTTCCACATCTCACTTGTGAAACAGACATCTCTGTCACTAACAATAGTCCTTGGCAGTCCAAAGTCACCCACCCAGTTATCCATGAATAACTTGATGACGTGCTCAGTCCTTGCTGTTTCTGGCATAGCAATTAGTCTGGCAAACTTAGTAAACCTATCAACTATGACGAAGATATGTCTCTTGCCACTCTTGTTGGTCATGAGGGTATCCATGAAGTCCATGGAAACATTATGTCCTAGCCCACCAGGAATCGGTAGGGGCTTGAGTAACCCAAGCGGAGCTCGAGTCCGCGGCTTGTCCCGCTGACAGACCTGGCAAGTCTGCACATACTTTTTTTCATCGTCGAGCATTTTAGGCCACCAAAATCGTTGTACTAAATTAGCACCAGTCTTCTTATAGCCGAAATGTCCCGTTGCATCGTGACTCTCTCCTAAAAATAAACTACGCAAAATATCTCTAGATGGAACAACTAATCTCTTAAATCCTACCTTCTCAAGAAAGAGTAACCCATCCACCACCACAAATTCATCAGATGTGGCCTTGTTTTGGGCCTCAAGTTTGTGCATGCTGTTCATCGTGAAAGGGTCTTCCTTGTAGGCTTCCGCCAAGGATCGAGTTACATTGTCAGATAAGCCAAGCTCGATAATTAGCGCATCAAGGTAGTCTGCCCTACGTGGCAGTGCATCAGCAACCTTGTTGTACTCTCCCTTCACATAGTCTAGCTTGAAGTCATATTGATCTATGACCTCAATCCAACGCTTGAGTTCATCAGAGAGAACAGGTTGTGTCGTGATCCAATTGAGGGTCTAATGGTCAATTCTCAGATAGAAAAACCTTCCCAACAGATAGTGTCTTCAAAGGACAAGTGCCTTATAGAGGGCGTAGAGTTCCCTTTCATAGGTGAACGTCGCTAACTTCTTAGAAGGCATCTTTTTACTCATGTACTCGACTGGCCTCAACTTCTTCCCTTCCTGTTGAGCCAGCACTGCACCAATGCCATATTGGCTTGCGTAAGTGGTCACTACGAACGGCCTTTCAGAATCGGGGACCATGAGAACCTCATGGTGCGTGAGAGCATGCTTCAATCGCGTGAAAGCGGCCTCACACTCATTGGTCCACTTCCATGGTTTGTCAAGGCGAGTTATATCGGTCAAAGGGCTGGCCACCGTACTATAGTTTTTAACAAAGTTGCGGTAGTAGTCACACATCCCTAAGAAAGATCTGACCTCGGTCACAGACTGAGGTCGTGACCAGTCACGGATGCTAGCCACCTTCGCATCTTCGGGTCTAATCCCTTCCGCGGAGACTTCATGACCCAAGTACAAGATTCTCGTGCGACCGAACTCGCATTTCTACAAGTTTATCTTATACTTGTTCTGCCTGAGGAGAGAAAGTACTTTGTCTACATGCTGAGCATGCTCCTTGACAATCTTACTAAAGATAAGAATGACATCGAGGTACACGACGATAAACTTATCTAAGTAGTCATGAAATATCCTATTCATGGCGTGTTGGAATATACCCGGCGCATTGCAAAGGCCGAAGGGCATCACCACAAACTCGTGCATACCGTACCTGGTCTGAAAAACATTTTTGTGTTGGTCTTCCGGTCTAATGGCAATCTAATGGTAGTCAGACTTCAAGTCTATCTTAGTGACGTACTTACATCCCTGCACCCTATCCAAAAGGTCGTCGATCTGAGGTAGAGGCTCTGTGTTCTTCACTGTGATGTCATTGAGGCCTCTATAATCAGTGCACATCCTTAATGATCCCCCCTTCTTCGGAACAAATAAGACATGTGAGCCGAAGGGGAAGGTGCTAGGCCGTATCCATCCCTTTTTTGTGAGCTCTTTCAGTTGTCGCTTGAGTTTGTCTAATTCGGTCGCTGCCATCCTATAGACCCTTCCTTCGGGTATCTTGCTCCCCGGAACTATCTCTATGGCATGGACAACCTCCCATTCTACAATTCCTGAAGGCTCTTCAAACAGATCAGGGTACTTTGCAACGATTGTTTTTATCTTTGGGGGTGTCTTAACGGCCTCCCCTTTCTCATAGGCAAAAACTAAATACATACCCTCCTCTTGATTATGTTTGTAATAATTATAAAAGGTTGATGCACACATACACCCGTAAGTTTCTATCAAACTACTAGCTTTGTACTTGGCAAGTCCGACTGTCCTCCCTTCCGGTAGTATATGCTTAAGGAGCTTTCGGTCTCAGTCAAACTGGGGATTGGCAACCTCGAGGTAGTACATACCCAACAGCATGTCGTCACTGACTAGGAACAAAATCTTGTGATTCAGTTCCCCACCTCCATAGTAGAAGGTGCCGACTACATCCTTGACATAGTCTTCAACCATCATGCGCTCTTTGTTGGCCAAAGTAGATGCTACTAGTCTACTAAGGCGCTGCACCCGGTCCCCTAGGCGCAGTCGCGACTTATAAAGTTCCGAGTGGAGCCGATGTCTACGAAGGCACCACACTTGCGGCCACCTACACCAACTTCCACAACGAAGTGATCCCCTCTAGGACCTCTACTAAGTGCCACCCAAGATTTGCGAGGGTCCCTTGCCGACCACTCACTTTGCGAGTCCTCGAAGGCCTTAGACACATCCAACGAACAGAGTATCGTGGGGTCAGGATGCATCTGCGGGGTGACTAAAGAGTCAATAGCTTCGGCCAAATCTTGAAATGGGAAGGGTATATGATCCCTACATCGCCCACTTCATCATGAGTAGAAGCAGCTATAACTTCTACTGGCCCAATGTGTTTCCCCCCAAGTTCCACTTTGGGAGAAAGATCCTCCAAAGCCACCTTTGGGAACCATCTTTTGTGTTACCTTCTCATTCTTGCATTTAAACTGTTGGTGGCCATACTCACCGCAGTTGACACAAGCACCTCACAAATACTAGTGGGGACTTCGTTTTGGTGGACTCGGGAACCGTGCGGTCTAGTCATCGATGCCGAGACGGGTTCATGATGATCTTGGGGGCGGTGTTCGTGTGGAGGAGGGACCGGGAGTGGCGGATGCGGAAGCAGCAGGTCGGGGGCCTCGGACCTGGGTGCCTGACGTGTGAACTGTCCGGCATTTGGACAGTTTGTCTGTAGATGTCCTAATTGTCGGCACCGGAAACAACCACCCTTTGCTTGGAGGTAGGTTCGCTCCTCCGGCGTGAGTTTCGCGAGACGGGTTGGGTGGGTGTTCATGGGAGGATGGCTGGAGCGTTCTCTCTTTTCCACTCGCATGAGGTGAATGGCAGAGAGTTCGTCAGAGGAGAGTGGTGTGGTGTCTAGTGGATCGGAGAGGATGTCGGGGTCGGGGGTGGAGAACTCGTCTGAGGATGCAGAGAGAGAGGTTTCGTCGATGATGTTATGAAAGAATTGTGGGCGGGGTGGGGCGGATGTGAGTGCGTCCTTGTACGGGGTGAGGAATTTGTCTAGGTGAATGGTGCGGTTGAGGAGATCGGAGAGAGACATCGGGGGGTCGTGGACGACGGTGGTGGCTACAGTCTTCCCCCGAACAAAACGCACGTTCGTTAATTACGAATAGAACGCAGGGGGTGCGTTCTATTCAAATATAGCGCACGTGCGTTATACTACGGATACAGGGTACCAACTTTCGGAAAATGGGGCCCCAAAAAAATTAGTACTCTGAATCCGTACTTATCCTTCGGGATTAGCATGGCCTCTGAGCAAGGGTGATAGGCATAAATCGAGAAATAGTCCACATGTAAAAAGAAAAAAGAAAATAAAAAAGAAAAAAACACAACAGCTTGTCAAAAAACCAGGCGGGAGCAATCAGGAGGGAGTGAGCAGGCACGAGCTAGCAGGGGGGAGTGATAGGGCGGTTTGGTGTGTGTGTGTGTGTGTGTGTGTGTGTGTGTGTGTGTGTGTGTGTGTGTGTGTGTGTGTGTGTGTGTGTGTGTGTGTG
>BFEA01000001.1:7773151-7787039 GCA_003427395.1 Chara braunii
TATGCAAGGAATATGAGTGTGAACGATATACAGAAAACCAAGTTGCGAAATCACACAGATGTCCAGGTAGTCGTATCCAAGCAGAGAGTACAAAATGCACCGAGAAACCATCCATATAGAGCAATACAATGAAGTAATGAGCCAATGTTCAAGCCCGTAGGCCACACCCCCACAGTGTCCAAAGTCTCCTCTCTGTCTGGCGCCCAGCGCCCAGCCTAATCTACCCGACTATCGTACCTGCATCTGGTTCACGCAACAGGCTCACTTCAACTCTCGAAGACCAATGTACATGACTGTCAACACCATAGCCGACCTCTCTTCATGCACCAGGTACGTATCTCGTCACCCTCAATCAGACCTTGATTACCCCACACTCGCCTCGTTCCCTGAAGACCACCCGATCGCCCGCATTACCCCCTGGCGCCCAGCAGCCCGGCTATGGCTGCCTGCCCCCCGCTGCCCTGCAGCACCCCACCTCACCATTACGCGCCCCGTCAGCGCCCTTGGCAGCAGCGCAGCATCACGCGATAGCGCAGCAGCACTTCCGCATTGCCTGCACTGGCCAGAATGCCTGGCCTGGGCTGCCTCACTTCTTTTATGGAAGTGGCAGCGTCCTGGATGATGTGTGTGGCCTGGCTGGAAGCTTCCAGTAGCTTCCGGTTGGGCCTCAGACCCTGCGCCCAGGCCCGAGACTACAGTTGAGGGCCTGGGCCCTTTTCAGTTGGTACGGCCTGAGTCTCCGGACTTGGGCTGTTTGCTGCATCTGTGCAGGGCTCCCAGGCAGGTGCATCGTCAGTACTGCTTTTCCAAAGGCCGATGGCCTGCTTCCCAATGTATCGGCCCTGCTTTGTGTGTATGTGCCCAGGCGCAACTGTCAAGGCCTGGGCCAACTGTATGACGCAGCGTAGTGAGGCTCACGCGTTCTACCCAACCAACTGGTGTGCTGCGAGAGCCTGAATACCCACAAATGGAAATGTCGAATTTTGGCCTCTGACGAATATTCAGGCTGCCTTCACTTAGGGCGGGCACTCGGCTTGCTGGGGGGCTTAGCCCAGAACATGTGATGTCTGATAGTGCCCCTTGAGGGCTTGTTCCTCACATTCCATCCCCTTTAGCTTGGAAAGTCCGCTGAGATGCTTCATGCTGGTGCCTTCCCTTTCAGTTTCTTCTCATAATCCGCCACGATCTGAGGAGCTGTCTTGACAAGTTCCTCCCTTGAAATCCATCGATCTTCCTTAGGATCAGTATGATGCCTGAAATGTACTCTGTATTCCCTTGCAGGTTTAGGAGGTCTTCCCCTGCCAGGTGGCTTGGGAACAGGCATGTCTCTGTGATCCAGTATGTCATCGACGTCCACGTGGCCATCCATGGTTCGGGGCAGCATAGATCTCCGTGATGGGAACTGTGCTGTCTCAGCAAAAGGTGCAAGCTTGGAGGCGTGAAAAACAGGGTAAGTGCGTAGGTGACCAGGGATACGAATGACGTACGAGGGACCATCCAAATCATTCTCCACATCCGAGAAAGCCTATCGTCTCCACGTAGTGGAACACCAATGACGTCGGTCACCTCAGGTCCTCCATTACAACCGAGCAGAGGTGGCTCTCCTGGGCATATCCAACAAGTCTGGGCTGATGACAGAGGGGGGGTGGACGTCCACACGGCAACAGCGGCAACAACTGTGAGGGCTTCCATGACCTGGATGGAGTTACGTAAACTGCCAGTTCACCAGAAGCGGAAAGGGGCTTTTACCGGTACTATATGCGGCAAGAGCTTTTCAATCCGAGCCCGGGCCGGCAGTGAACGCCGCAGGCCACATTAAAAAGGCGCACTCTCAGACTCACTAGCCTTGAAAGATGGCTTACAGAGCATACATACCTCAGGCCTGGATGCAGTTACCATCCTGGAACCAACGCAACTGGGGACTTCTCGTAACTCGATGTAAGCCGCTCGGGGGTTGGGAGTAAGACCGGAAAAAGGAAAAAGATCAGATTGCTAGACTCAGCTAGGGACTGGCACGAGAGGCCAGTCAGGGGTCGGGTTGCTGAGAAAATGGAACTAAAGAACACAGGCATGTGTGTGTGTGTGTGTGTGTGTGTGTGTGTGTGTGTGTGTGTGTGTGTGTGTGTGTGTGTGTGTGTGTGTGCAGGTTTGGATCCGTTAAACGACCACTACCTTTCACAGGCCACATAGAAACACCAAAGTGTTGCATTCCGCAAACTTTGGAGGCTGGCCTGGCCGGGCGCTACTGGACCAAAATGGCTGGCAGCACCAGCCAAAAGAAAGAAAAAAGGTCAAGCTGGGCCAAAGATTGGCGCGCAGTTCTTTTCCACCTCAGCAAAGAGAGGCTCAGAGGTGGTGGTGGTGGTGGTTTAAAGTTTAAACACACCTCCACAAAAAAAGGGGTGACTGCGACTTTTGCTTTTCGTCAGACTTTCGCCAATTTATCGGGCTTGAAGTTTGAACCTCGACACTGTGCCCTGGATCCCATTTGGCTGATAGATAAGGACTTTTACCAGCTTGAGTAAAGTGAACGATACCTTCAATGTGTGTGTGTGTGTGTGTGTGTGTGTGTGTGGTGGGAGACCAGACCACCACGATGAGCTGTGTTTATAAGGGATTATGTCATATACCAAACATTCAACGCAACAAACAGCACAACCTCCGCATTCCAACCATGAGAAAGCAAGAGAATATGAATATAGCAGCCACAATCTTTCACCAATTCTAAACGGCACAAGGGCTAGAACCAGGAGTCGCTAGGCCACAAGACAGCAACGGAAAAAGGAAAAGTCAACGAGCCAAACGCAGCAGGGCAAAGGCCGCAATGCAAAAAAGCAGCAGGGCAGCAGATATGTAACCAACCAGGCAAGCAGCGGGGGAAGATAAGGTGGCGAGGACACACATTGAGGCAAAGGGCGGCAGAGCATCGAGGCAATGAACGACAAGCAACTTCTAGGCACATAGGCTGGAGGGCACGGGGAGGGCGGGGGGGCAAAGAAACAGCACTCCGGGGGGCAACAAGAGTAAAGGCATAAAGTACACACGTCAACCTAACGACCCTGCAGTACAACCATCCCGATCTGAGATCATCGCACGCATCCGTACTTACATTTCTTCACGATGAGGGGGTCCGGGTGTTGTTCATTAGATGCTGTATGCCCCTGAATAAACCTCATTCCATGATTCCTTAGTAGATTGGAGGACTTTTTTTTTTTTCCAAGCAATAATTTGACAGTTCTTCCTGGCATGGATAACATTTGATTATGTATTGTCTTCATGGATGGGGTATACAGGAGAGGGGAGGGTTCACACAGATTCAGTTCGACTCACACAGGGGTATACTATATAGGGTATGCCATTCAGATAGCTCCTAGTAGATGCAATGTTAATTTTTTGGTGTATCAGTCCTTTATGATATGGATAGAAGCAAAATTGCCACAAGAGCAATGTGCAGGAGGGATAAAGTCATTATTCCATACATCAGCCACCTGATCCCTATGCCAGTATATCACTGTTTGGGTTACCGTTTTCACCCGAGTAGAACGACGCCCGGTCGTTATCGCTGCTTCTGGACTGACAGTTGCCCCAAAGACAGCTATAACGACCAAGCGTTCGATTCGGGTGAAGACGGTGGGATTGGATCCCCCTTCCCTATTCCCTATTGATCCTTCTCCCACCCCTCCCCCTTTTCTAGCCTGCTTTTCGAATTCATTCCACAGCACTTTTTTTCCTTTCTTTCCGCAGGTATTCATTTCCATACCACGCAGTGCCAGGCTTGCACGCTCTCAAGTCCCCGCTTCCCCGAGGCTCAGTCCCTTCGCTTCAGATTGTATCAACACTGCATATTCTTGTTAGTTCATCACCCCTCTCCCTCCACTCCCTGTCTCAATCATTTTTCAGAATTACACTCCCTGTGCCAGTCATTTTTTAGAATTACACTCCCTGTCTCAGTCAGTTTTCACAATACATCGGCAATCCAGCTATGGATTTCATCCCTCGCCCTCGCTCATATCTTGTCGAGGCTGTCAACTATCCTCTATCCCCTCAGAATAACGAAATCGGTATCTGTGGATATTTTGCTCTCGGCCGTCGTCATCTTTCCCCAGCGATCATTGACGTCTTTATCAGACTGGGTGTTGTTCAGTACGGTCAGGGCGTTCACTCTTGGTTGACGCAGTTATCAAGATTTGTCAAAGGGGAGGCGCGGGTGGATGAAGGGGAAGTGATACGAGCTTTGGAAGGGGTGACTGCTACAGAGTGAGGAGAGAGAAGACACCTCCACGCAGATAGAATAGGGAAGACAGTTGGCAGACTCGAATTAGAAATGGGAAAATCTGTGTCAGCTGATCCATACAATTTTGAATAGACAGTCCAGGGAGCCACTGAGACATCCTACATCATCATTAAACCACCGGTACCTTGGCCCAGCTATCGATGCTGAGCCTCGGAGCACCCTGTGCGCCAAGTCTGAACGAACGAACGGCCAGCGTGACTTTTAGTTTTCGTTTTGGCTGGCACCTCCAGCCATTGTGGTCCGGTAGCCCAAAGCCATAAAGGTGTGGCGCGTTAACGGGGAAGCGTTGCGACCGATGTATGGGCCAAGTACTACTGGTGGCTTAAGAGCAGCGATGCCATGATTACCATCTGATCCACCCTGTATGTCCCATCCAGCCTATGATTATTGACCTAGCGCTATGCCTCATCCTTCGAGTTCCGACTGCATAGGAATTTGTCCTTCATACATCTGCTGGGAGAGTGTCCCACAATCTGCCGATATCCCGCCACCATCCAACTCATCCCCCAATCAAACGTTGTTCTCCGCTCACTTGGGGTTACCCTTCATGACCCGGTCATCCCTTCTCATGTTCCCTACATCCTTCGCCAGGGCCAGCACTTGAGGAGGTGGTAAGAGCATCCTCCCAACGTGGTGTCCGGTTGAAGGCTCCATCCATTGGTGGGGAGCTGCACCTGCTGGAACTCGGGTCCAGCGTCCTTGTGGTTACAACAACAGTTTATCCAAACAGATTGGTGGTCGACCTTACGAGCACTGCCACCTCCTCCTACTGCTAGCCGCCTCCTACTACCAGCGTTTCGAGAGACAAAAAAAACACTATAAATCCCTAACACAAAAACACTGTCGGGGTTAAAATGAACCGTTCAACAAATTCAGCGAAATGCCAACTTTTTCATTATTGACCCAAACATGTCAAAACTGGGCACATGACGTACCCTAAAGCACATATATATCACAAAAAAAGAAAAACAAGAAAAAAAGCAAAAAATCAGCACAATGTGACAGTTTCAGTTCAATTCGGTGCAAAATTCACCGACAATAACACCCCTGGTTAACCATATGTGAGAGTTTCGTGCATCCTACCGCCCTCCAACATTTTGTTCCTTAGACAAGCGATATAAGCATAGATAAAAAAATGTAATAGAGTATTTGTACTATTTGACTGTATTTCGCAAGATCAAATGGGGATTACAAACATTTCTGTTTGCGTCTGATTGTCTCCTCTACTGCGAGCTAATGCACATGAGTTTCTGCAAAGCTGGCAGCAGCAATTATTTGTGACCAAGGTTTCGAGAGAGAGAAGAGAGCAGCAATTATTTGTGACCAAGGTTTGGAGAGAGAAGAGAGCGGCAATTATTTGTGACCAAGGTTTGGAGAGAGAGCAACAATTATTTGTGGGTGACGGAGTCAAATTCATATTCCCTATTTGGAGCTTTTCAGGGGCTTTCTTTAGAAATAGGAACTATCTCGCCTCCAAAAGGTATTGAAAATTAACCCACAAGTTCCACAAGCGTATATGTTGTGCATTCCCTAAACATAACCTGGGAGGAAAAAAATGAGCGACAGACATTTGCAGGCTCAGCAGGAGGACTAAGCCGGACAGTCCGTGCAGGATGCATTTGACGGATGGATAAGGAGTACTAAACCACCAGTACTTCCGAGGCACTTTTCTCCTTTTGGCCGGCCCCGCCAGCCATTTCGCTCTGGCGGCCAACCCCCAAAAGTTGCACCAGCGTGCAAGCAACTTCAAAATAATGGCTGGGAAACATACTGGTGGTTTAAGGACTCGACACCAACTTCCCCAAAGCTAGCAATGCCGCGGAGAAAAGTGGTACACCTTTACTCCACACTAACCCTGCAATCCTAGCAGATTGTCTAGTAGGAACCTAACGATATCGGCAGAGCAAGTCTAGGAAATTGATACATCAGAACCATTAAACCCCCTATAAACACCAACTTGGCGAGGGACATCCAGTGACATGACCACTACCACAGTCCCAGAAGACAGAGACACCGCATATTCCAAGTCAGTCGAGTCACAAGTTTGTATGCATGTCTGTGTGTGTGCATATGAGAGAGAGAGAGAGAGAGAGAGAGAGAGAGAGAGAGAGAGAGAGAGAGAGAGAGAAGAAACACGAGAAAAGAAACACAAAAAGAGAGAGCCAAGGTGCAGATGAGGGAGAGGGAGAGATCATATAGCATATATATTGTCACATAACTAGGAACTAAAACAGTGCACTTTGCGAAACGAACGGTAAAGACTGAAAAACAGGACAAAGATGAGGGGCACACTGAAAGCAGTCATTCTTCTTTTAACTCCCACTTCACCGTGCCTCTCACGTACAAGGCTCGCCATGCTGATGAAGTTGAGCGCGAGCTGCCCGCATCCCTGTGTGCCATAACCGCCCACTTGTACGCTGTGAGAAAGAGGCACAGTAAAGGGGGAGGTGAGAAACACATGGAAGAGAGATGAAGAGAAGACAAGCAAAGAACGAAAAAGGGAAAGTAAGGATAAGAAAAGGCTGGAAGACCTAGCTGAGCATTCTCAGCACAACAATTGCCACGACGGCTGGCACTGAGCATGTCCAACATACAATCCCGACAAATGGAATGTCAATTGCAAGCCAGAATGAAGGAAGAACTCTCACCACAAAAGACCATGCATTCAGTATAGCGCCCATGGCCTCAACATGGACGGATGTGAAGGGTGAGAGCAGTCAGGAACGGAGGGACAGTCCTCTACACACATAGATGCAGAAACCATGTCCTTGTAGTGATTGTGACAGAGACAATGGTGGCCACAGCCAAGTGTAACAGTGTTTGTAGTTGTGCAGAGCAGAAGGTCGCAGAGTGTTGGTATATTGTCCTGCTGCACCACAGGGCCAGAGGGATGATCTTCGACGTAAAAGAAATTGCGGACAGTTTGGTGGGGCAAAAAAATAGCATCATTATGTAAGAAATCAGTAACATCAGTCATGGCATGGACCATGATGCCATTTTCCCACAACTCCCAGTGGTCAGAGGTACGTACAATGGCCAGGTCCGTGCACAATGCAGGCAGAGATGTGGGATGGAGGATTAAACCACTCACCTGCTTGAGCATTGCGTAGCTAAAGTTGGTCGTCCCTCATTGCTACTTGTAGGACAGCAATAGTAAATCCTTTTCCCCTGGTATAATTACAATCCTCTGGCTGTAGGCTGGGGAGATCAGCATCAAGCAGAAGGGCAATTGCAAGGAAGTCTGATGGTGCATAAAATGGGCGGTGGAGAATGTGAAGACAGATATTAGTTGCAGTCAGACCACAAAGATTGGTGAGGATCTCAGGCCCGTGTGTCTGATGCTGGCCAACAATTTGCAGATCACCCAGTTGGTGTTGCAATCCCAAAATGTATAGGGTTCCTTGCTGGTCAGTCATTTGCAGATCACCCGTGTTGTTTGCGTGGGGTGGGGCACAAATTTGTGGTTCATCCAAACGATGTTGATCAGCCATTTGCAGATCCCCCATATGGTCTACGCCTTGTGGGGTCAACTGCAATCCGGGCAGATCACGTTCCAAATCCCTTATCATTTGGGGTTGCATCCTGTGCAGGGACTGTCCCTGGAATTGGGAGTGTACTCTGGGCAGGGTCCACATCCTGTTATACAGGGGAGTCACGAATATCTAACGCTAAAGGGCATAAAACATGGTGCAATGGCTGCCTGCAGGTAGTTGTATTGTCTACAGGAGGCACAGGAGCGGATATTGTTGTTTGAAACAAAGGAACTGCAACAACCTGTGAAGCAGATACAGAGAGAATTGGGGCAGACAAAGAAACAGGCTGCTGATCCCCGGACAAGTGACGATGTCGCGCATGTCGTCGGCAATACAGAATAAGAGTAGCGGTGTCGTGAACATAAGATTAACATGGTTAATCTTCAATTTGTTCAATTTAGCTTTCTTAGCACTATGCTATCATATGAGCAACGAAATTCGACATTTATTGTGGGATTTAGGGCACAGCTTAGATTTGTCAAAAGTGTACACTTCCAGAACTATTATGTGCTTTTTGCAGCTTGTCTAGTTACATTGAATATCTAGAGATTCTCTTTGTCGTAAAAAAAGGTGTACACGAATGAAAGCTAATAGAGAAAGATTGGAACATTGGCTTCTTCAACGGATTACTACTATTTTTTTAATTATAACTATACTTTTAGCAAATGTTTCCACTTTGATCTTGTATGACCTTTTGTCGGTTGATTCCAATACAACAAATTAGGGTAGGTTTTAAGCAAAACACACGAACTGAGGACGGAGCTTGAAGTTTCATATCATGACTAAATCCTAATTTCAAGATAAGTATGGAGATCTGTGGATTAGTACTAGCTTTATATCCAACACCTACGATTTCTAAAAAACAAAAATATTTGGTTTCCATAAGCTTCACTTTATTTAATTTGACAAAGAATTCCCGCTTCAAGGAAGTCGCCGTTAGGGGCGATCACCAAAAAACCATTGACGCAAGTCGTAATTAATTATGATATTTTTTTGTTGACAACCAGCGAAGCTGTTTTTATTTGAGTAATTACACCTATTCCGGATGAATCAAATCACATTTGATTTGACCTTCATAAGGAATTTTCACAACTGCCTCAAAAACAGTATTAGGAAGTACAGTTTTTGGTACTTCAATATCAACAGTTTCTTTTGCTAAATGGCAATCAGCACAAACAATTCTTCGAGTAGCCTCACGAGGATTTTTGTATGCTTGATAACAGATTCAGCGGTGGGTGCTCCTACATGAGCTTCAGGTAACCAAATATGAACTGGTACCATGGGTACTTTCGCAGCAAAAGATGCAAAAAAAACAATCCATAGCAATATTTGACGTGGTTCGCTATATTCTGTTGGTAATTTCGCTAATTTGAGAGTATATTCATAACGTATTTGGTTAGGAAGAGCTCTATCTTGACAAATCGCTTTATATTGCATGCGTTTTAATTCATATTTAGCTACGAGCAATCTATATTTTTTATCTCTAATGACTTGATTTTACATATGGCTAAACTTCTTTCTGTAAAAACCCGCTCCACAAAATGGAAGTTTCATTTTGGGTTTTAGTTGAAGTGACTCATAACTGACGCCTTCATACAGTATACTTTGGTTAATCACATGGATATAAAAAAAAAAGTACTACTTTAGAAAAAATCTTTATATTTATTGAGGTAGAACGTGTGATCTTCATTGCAAGAGGTAGAGCACTCGATGGGCTAGGGTGGCCCAAAGCTTGACCAACCCCAAGGAAACTCTGAATGCTTGCAACTGAGCATCACGCAGACAGATTTTGGGTGCTAAGATTCAAAGTCAAAAGGGAAACAGCCCAGATCGTACGCTAAGGTCCTAAATCAATCACTTAGTGGGAAAGGAAGTTTTTACTTCCTATGGCAATGGGCAATTTATTACTCACAGCTTCTTTTCAACTTACATTGAGAATTCTCGTTAGGATAACAGATACAGTGGTGGGTGCTTCTACATGAGCTTCAGGTAACCAAATATGAACTGGTACCATAGGTATTTTCACTGCAAAAGATGCAAAAAAAACAATTCATCTACTACATTTTCGCGTCGTGCTTCTAAAAGTTGTTCAATTTTTGGCAATCCTTGGATAATATCGTCTGCCGTTCGTCTTTTATAGATAAGAGTCATAAGGGTATCTCCTTTGCTAATCGTTTCTCCATTTCTAAGATATACAATAGCTCCACGAATTGATAAATAAGGTTTGCCCTATAAACGCCGTAGGACGTGAAATGGTCGTTGTCAACGAAATGGACAACAATTGAAACCGGATGCAAGGTCTGCCTATGCTACGATTATCTGAATAATAAAGTGATGAATTATAAAAATGCATCTAATAATATCAATATATTTAATTCTAGTTATATATCATTCTTCTATTTATCATAGAATGTAGACAAATGAATGTACATACTTCTGATGAACAATCACTTACTTTTGATATAACCTTCAACAGATTTACAGTCTGTCGTTTTTAACCACTCGGTCACTCTCCCGAAGAATTTAGCATCCTACAGAATCCCCCCGTTTACTGGGCTTTCATTCGAAGTTTATGTCACTTCTCCTTTTCAGTTTTTTTGCATTGTAAAATGCAAGTATATTTGTGTGGTCCATCGGGATCATAATTCTTATTGGCATAAGAAGGATATAACCTTTGTAAGTGCGTCTTACAAATTCATACTTCTTAAGTCGTTCTACAAGCTCCTTGATAGGGGCTCGGCGGAGAATGAGTCTCGGGTGTATCCTTCTTCGGTATACTTTTCCGTGCGCTTCGCGCCTAACCAAAGAGACTTGATTTTGTGCCTTTCATTTCACGGTGTGTACTATATAATTATATATACTATATATATGATATATATACAGATACATGATATAATATAAGATATGATATTCTTTATTTATATTTATATTATTCTCTATTTATCACTATACTTTGGTTAATCACATGGATATAAAAAAAAGTCTTACTTCAGGTAGAATAATTGGACTGAATAGAGTCAATTCTCATATATGAATCATCCTTCGACCTTAAATATCAAATAAGAGATGCCTCTGCTTCCCGTTGCGTCTTTGGCTCCACTCTGGCGATAGAACAGACGCGAAGCGTCTGCTAGAGTACAAATGCGGGTGTTGCCTCCAGCAAGCAGTTTCGGAGTTCGAGCGCTCACTTCGTTCGCTAGCCTTGAGTGTGCGACGGACTAACTCAAGTCCGTCGATTTAGGCTCCTTCCCGTCTGGTGATTCACTTAGTTAGGTACTACGTGCTTCCGTCACTCGGTCGAAGGTTCCAGCATATAGCCAGATTTTATCTTTGATGCTGAAAAAAATACCCCTTTGTCGAGAAATTTCGCTTGTTCATGTTATTCGCTAAATTTGGTTTTATAGGATATTATTTGTATCAATAAACTAATTAGAATAAGTAAAATATTTATCCATATCTAGATAGATATGGATATAGATATAAATTATGTATTATTGCATTATTATTCTATGTCATTGCTTTTGTATTTTTATTATATCTGGTTTCTATTTTTGTATGTTTTACCTATTTATGGTGTGATAGAATTAGCTATATTTTATGTTTTTATTTGGCAAATTTCTTAAGACAAAATAGCTGACAGATCTAATATGGAGACTTGAAGGATAAGAAAGATAATTAATAAAGCGTTCATTGGAACTGTTTGTAAGAAACCATTCTAACTAAAGATATAAATAAAGATACATATAGTGTCGGACAAGTGAAAATAACGCCTTTCTGTATTTTTGACTTCTTATTATTCTTTTCGTTTACTTTTTCTCACTTTTCTTGCTCCAACCAATGCTTTTAAGTGAGACATCGAAAGATGTCATAATGCTCCTACTCTGATGGCAATCCCTTTAAGTACAGAAATGGACACTCTTAAAGAAAGAATTACTTCGACAAAAGAAGGTTCCATTACCTCTATTCAAAGCTCCGGGAATTATTTCACGTAAATTTGTGCATGAACCAATGCAAACAAGATCAAAAGCGGTGGATAGCCTTGTTCCAATAGGTCGTGGTCAACGAGAACTTATTATTGGAGATAGACAAACAGGTAAGACTGCTATACAACTTATTGTTTTTTAAGGTATAATTCACTATTTTCAGTCAAGCTTGTATATCAATCAAAACATAATAATTCTATAAGTCAAGCTTTTCATTCTTCATGAATAAAATAAAAAGAAAAGGTGGAACAATGATAAAAATGAAAACCGGAGAGGAGGAATGCAGTCGTATGCGGACAGCACAGAAAGAGATGAAATGGAGGTGGCTAGGGCAAGACTTCAAAACAAAGGACGTGAGTGTCGGAGAGACTGTGATGTTCTTTGCACTGTACTGGGGATGTAGCAGGGGAAGTTTGTATGCAGCAAAGCGGGAGCGCCCGGTAAACCATAGGCAGAACGGGAGAAGAGGACAACAAACAACGGGCTGCGACAAACTATTTCGTCGAAGTTCACCGACTCATCATGAGGCTGAACCCTATAGATATTTATATATATGACATATATATATATGAGATATATATATACATAGATATTGCCAAACAGAATTGTCCGGTAAACCGTAGGCAGAGAGGGAGAAGAGGACAAAAAACGAGGGGTTGTGACAAACAATTTCATCAAAGTTTCACCGACTCATCAGGCGGTTGAACCCTATATATAAATATATATATATATATATATATATACAGGGTCACCAGCCCGTACGTACGGAGGTCCCCGGGCAGACCTCCGTATGTACGGGCGTTCGGGGTCCCGTACGGGGTCCGAACCCGACGGCGTTTGGGCCCCACGAAAAATTATTTCGGGGCCTAAAAATAATTATTTTTTTTTGAAGTTTTTTTTCGGAGTTCTCTATGACGCGATGTACATGCCTGTAAATTTTCAAGTCATTTGGCTAAGCCAAATAAGAATTAAAAATCGCCAAGATGGCAGTGTCAAAACGTGCTCGCCCACGTATTTTTTCACTTTTTACTTTTTGTTTTCACTTTAGTTCGGGGTCTAAACAATTTTATTGTTTTTTGAAACTTTTTAAGTGGCTTTTGTATTATGTGAAGTACACATATGTAAATTTTCAGGGCATTTAGCCATGCCAAACAAAAATAAAAAATCGCCAAAGATGGCGGTGTCGAAAACATGCTCGCGCACTCACTAAATTTAATTCTCTTTTTATTTTTATTTATCTTTATTATTAGTATTTATTTCCGTATTTTATTTTTATTTCAAATTTGGTAAGGTATTCGGATGTAATGCTCAGGAAAATCTTGTTTAATTTATTTTTCTCCATAACATATTGTTTTTTCAGATTTTTTTGATGATTTATTTTTTATTTTTTATTTTTTTTTGGGTCCGCGTTCGGCCCGAACAGCCGAACGCATCCCCAAGGGGTCCCATACGTTCGGGCATTCGGGTTCGGGCGCTCGGCCCGTCCCGAACGCCGGTTACCCTATATATATATATATATATATATATATATATATACAGGGTTACCTGACCAAACGTTCGGGGGCCCCCGGGCTGGCCCCCGAACATTCGGGCGTTCGGGGGTCGAACACCTCCAGGTTCGGCCCCCGCCAAAAACAATTTCGAGGCCTAAAAATAAGTGTTTTTTTCTTAAAGTTCTTTTGTGAGTTCTCTATGATGTAACCTACACGCCTATAAAGTTTGAAGCCATTCTGCTAATCCAAAAAAACATTAAAAATCGTCAAAGATGGGGGGTTTAAAACGTGCTTGCCCACTCACTATTTTATTTTTTTCACTTTTAACTTTTTGTTTTCACTTTATTTCGGGGCCTAAAAAAAATTATTATTTTTTGAAAAAATTTTAATGAGTTATTGATTATGTAAACTACATATCTGTAAATTTTCAGGGCATTTGTCAATGCCAATACAGTCAAACAGAGCTTCCCTGTAATCGTAGGCAGAGAGGGACAAGAGGACAACGCACGAGGGGTTGTCATAATTTGTTTCGTCACAATTTCATCGATATATATATATATATATATATATATATATGTATATATA
>BFEA01000001.1:7808731-7843305 GCA_003427395.1 Chara braunii
GTAGGCAGAGAGAGAGAAGAGGACAACAAACGAGGGGYYGTGACAAACTGTTTCGTCGGAGTTTCACCGACTCATCAGGAGGCTGAACCCTCAACAGTCTGCAGAATCCCCTCACTGATTACACTGTAAATGATAATCTACCTTAACCAAAATCACAGTAGACTATCACTCACTCATACCAGATGGAAAACTCTGGTCCTGCTATTACAAGTCTCCAGAAAAATTGGGGAGGCCCGGTAGCGCTTCCGCCGACACTAATTTTGCGCTCGGACCAAGCGTTGTTCGACCGGCAACGGAGAACGTAGGACAACAGCTCCCGCGGCCAGCAAGACGGCGGTCTGTAAGTGACGTCACCTAGCCTACTCTTCCAAGCAAGACCAGGGAAACTGACGAAAATCAGCTCTCCCTGCTAGCTTTGACGACACATGTCTAACAGGTTCCTCCCCTAACCACCATCGCTACGTCCTTATTAGGACTACACAATTAGTCTGAATGTACTAGGTCTGATGATCAACTTTCTGACGCTCACTCTGTGGGTTTTTGGATCCCCCATGTTAGGTCAAGCTTCGTGCTCTATTGACGAGTGGTTGTTTGCTTAGCTCACCCTCCTGTCCGCACACACGCACACTTACGGAAGACTCCCAAGACACCATCCCTTCTTAATGGAGCCGGAAGCGGGAGCAGGGATACCAAACAGGTCCCCTCCTCCCGCCCCGGAGGAGACTGGTGAAGACGATGGAAGAGTACGTGAGCTACTTCGTCTCTGTTATGAGGATGGTATTCTACCCAGTGATATTGATCCTGGGGAAATGACGATCCAAGGACGAGACGTTAGATTCAAAGTCAACGAGTCTATAGACCGTCTAAAGGTGCAGTGGCTAAAGGAGAGAACGGTCATGGTGATATTTAGATAGGCAGCACGCTTTCTCCCAAGAAACGTGAAAGAGGATCTCATTCGGGCGTACGAAGATGAGAGAGTTCAGATGGGCGATGTCGGAGAAGGCTTTAGTAGGGGCCGAGTTAAGGTCGAAAGTTTGAACGCTGCCTCTTATGTAGCGAAGAGTATTACAATTTTTGCATGGCTCATCGACAAACGTAGTGCGGAAGTTGAACTCGGAGGCACCACATACAAGCTTGAGTTCAAGCCATGGCTCACGAATGCACAGCTGAGGGATCAACGAAGAATAGAGGAGCTTTTGACCTTCTGGATCATCGTTGTGCAAGTGCCATTGGACGCTATGTTTTATTTGGAGGCTCACATCCGAAGAGCGATCGGCCCAGTCCTCCGAGCTCATCCGCCGAAGCAAGACAGAATGAGACCAGCGTTGGTCAACATCAAATTTGACCTGGACCCACAGGCCAGGCAAAACATGAAGGACTCAATCACTGTTGATACCTTCGAAGGGGACGAGCTTGTCGTCAAGCTTGCTTCGTCGGATACACCGCGATGCCGAAGATGCCGGACCTTCTTTCATTCGACAGACGAGTGTAGAAGAACGGGAAGATCAAGACAACAACAGGGAGGGTCAGGAGGTCAAGAGCGAAGAGCGGAATCAGCACAAGAAGCTTCGTCAAGACCGGTGTACCAGGGCCCGTTGGGATCAGGAGGGGGAAATGCGCATCCAGTGCCCACGCAACTTGAAGCAGAAGGCGGACGCAATCAGGCTCCAGGTGCGCCCTTCCAAAATGTGTACCAGAATCCAACCTACATGGTGCCTTCACAGCCTGTGCTTCCAAATGGAATTCTTGCACAGTTGCTTCAGGAGATGGCGCTTGCTCAGTCGAATGGTCAACTCCCACTCGGGCAACCATTGGGTCTGTTTAGCTGGATGATGGGTCCCGGGAACGGAGGAGGCTTCCAACCGTACCAGCCACAGAACACACTTCAACCTACATGCTTATTCCCGGCAGGTGTGGGAGGTCTTCAACAAGGAGGAGGAGGGGCCGCGACCTCATCGCAGGTACCAGGACCATCGGGACGCCCGGACATGACAACACCAGGTGGAAGAACACCCGGAAACACTTCGGGAAAACACCGAAGAGTGGACAGCAATGGCCTCGAGATCGAAAGAGAAGATTCCCGAACGTCGATCCGAAGCTCGGAGGGATCGGGTATACAGGAAACAGTAATCGGCACTCCTGGTATGAAGACCACCAGACGAAGAACGCCTGCTGCTTTGGGCCATGGTTGGAAAACGTAGAGAACAGAATATTGTCGATCATGTGCATCGCTGCCAAGGAGACCTTCTCGGTCATAGCGTGGAGTGGTGGAGATGGGGTGCCAGAACTTTTCAGCACGACCTCACCCGAGCAGCCGATGCCAACAGCCGTCTCCAACATTGTACAAGCGGCAGTTCGAGGGAAGTTCATAGTGCGGCTGGTCCCAGACGTACTGATGGGAAGATTCATCCACGACTTGACGAATGGCAAGAAGTTGAAACTCTTTGTTCCAATCTTTGACACACGAATGGAGACGGAGCAATTAGCAAAATTGGAACAAGAAGGGATGAGGCTCCTTCCGTTGAACTGGTTTGCGGAAGGAAAGCGTCCGGACCTGCGGAGAATCAGAGTTCCGCCGCTTCATACGGGGGAATTTCTGGCAGACCTCAACAGCAAGCTGGCAAGGGATCGGAAAATCAACTCCAAGTTTTTCAAGGACTTTCTGCAATCCACATGGGTCACGCCACCGTCAACATCTGGAACGGCTGCTCCAACCCAACACACGAATGGGAGACTAAGCATGAATGGGTAGACTTCGTTTCTCTACCTGGAATTTGAGAGGGTTGGTAGACGCTTCACGTAAGTTAAAAAAAGCCAGACTAAAATCATGGATCCACGACAAGGGGGTTCAGGTGGTATGTTTGCAGGACACTAAATTAAACGAAGATAGAATTAATGAGATGGGCTCCTGGTGGGATGGTCCCCAAATCTGGTCGCCCGCTCAGGACACCAGAGGGGGGGTTGCCATCCTGGTTCATAGGGATGCAGGTTTGGAGATCCTAGATTATTACGCGGATCTTCGGGGTCGGTGGGTCTGGTTAAAGGTATGGATAGATGAGGAAGAATGGCTTATTCTGAATGTGTATGCCCCTACCATTAGGAAAGAGAGAGCAATCTTCTTCGAAGAGCTTAACCATCTAACGCCCTCCTGTAAGAATATAATTTTTACAGGTGATTGGAATGTTTCCTTGGATTCAGCAGCCACAAAGCCTGGCAGCCAGAATCCCGCAGACGTTCTAAATTTACTCAGGTTGATGGACAACTTTTCGCTGATCGATCCGTACCGCCTTTCACATCCGCAGGATGAAGGACTTACGTGGTTCTCAAACTTCCGAGAGGGAATAGGTATAATCAGCAGGAGATTGGATTTTTTCTTGATCTCAGAGAAATTGTGGGAACAAGTAGATTCAGTAAACACGCATACTCACCCTCTCTCTGATCATAAATCGGTGATTCTTCAACTGCACACTTCTGCGATAGCAAGAGGGAAAGGCTACTTTCGTTTCAACACTCAGAACCTGCAAGACCCGGGACTAGTCGCATGGATGAAAACCTTTTGGGACGAATGGGAAAAAACGAAGGATCGTTTTGCTGAGCTGGAGGAATGGTGGCAGACGGGTTCCATTATCTTTTCCAATCATCTGAATGTATTTTCACGAATTCTTGTGTTAAACAGGAACAAGAAGTTAGGCTCAAGAAGAAGATCGAGCAAGCGGAACAGAAAATGGCTCGCCATCCAATCTCTCGCATAGTCTGGGGCTCGCCATCCAATCTCTCGCATAGTCTGGGGTAGGGAAAGAGTAAAGCTGTTCCTAAAAGCTAGTTCATCTCAGTGCTATACAAAAAAGGAAGCTGTTTTCTTGGATGGGGCCAGTTCATCTCAGTGCTATACAAAAGGGTGATAAGGTTGAAGTAAGGAACTACCGACCGATTGCTCTGTTGAACGTATCATATAAATTATTAGCAAAGACGCTGGCCCGAAGACTGAGTTTGGTCCTACCGGACCTTGTTAAAGAAGACCAAGCAGCCTTTGTTCGAGGTCGATCGATATTTAACAACATAGCGACTGCTATCCAAGCGTTAGAGATCATTGCAGAGGACGAACTGAACATGATGGTGCTACTCTTGGACTTGGAAAAGGCGTATGACCGGGTAAACTGGTCATACGTCCTCTCCACGCTGAAACATCTGAATTTTGGCGAGAACTTCCGCAGTTGGATTACAGCAATGTACGTGTACTCAACGGCAGCAGTCTTAGTAAACGGAAAAATCTCTCGAACTTTGCACTGTCTCGATCTCTCAGACAGGGATGCCCTCTGGCGCCCCTGCTCTTTGTAATCCAACTAGAGGTTTTAATGAATAATGTTAGAGCCCACCCGCAAATACAGGGTCTGCAGGTGGGCAATCTGGAATGTCGAGCCAAGGCCTTAGCAGATGATCTGCTGGCCATATCCAAGAATACCACAGAGTCCTTAGGAGCACCTAAAAGCTGTCTGGATGACTACTCTGCCCTCTCAGAAGCTTCGGTGAACTGGCATAAATCTGTGTTTTTATTGCCAGATCAGCACGCGCCCAGTACCAGCTGGGGTATGAAACAGGTTGAACTTAACAGATCAGAGCGATTTCTGGGAATATAAATAGCACTGTACGACTGTAACGCGGACCAGGACGACATGCTGCTTCAAAAAGCACTACAGAGGCTTGCCTCTTGGGGTAAAGCCCCGCATCTGTCCATTTTCGGCAGGGTAATGGTAGTCAATGTTTCACTCTTCTCCTTACTTTGGTATGTAGGAACAGTTCGGGAACTGGGAAGCCAACTGTGCCCAATGATAAAAGGACGAGCTTCTAAGTTTGAGTGGAAACCCTTTGCATCTGAAGAGGACTCCTTTATCCCAAAAGTCGCCTGGGATTTGATTACTATGACACGTGAAGAGGGAGGATTGGGACTGACAGATCCAAGCAGAAAGAATGCGGCTACATTGGTGCAATAGATCATCAAGGCGATCTCGTCAGGAAGAACTGAGCATTGGATAGTGCTAGGTGAACAGATCCTGATGAGAGAGTGGAGTCTCGCTCGGCCGGAAGATGTATGGACAGCACTGTTAATGTTTTCATACCAGAGAAGAATAGTCACATCGCGTTTCTGGGCCCCAATCATCAGAGCCTGGAAATACCTCAGACCGGACACGTGGGAACAACCAGTCACAAGGCAAGAAGTCCTCAACGAGCCAATCTTCGAGAATCCGCATATAACAGATGCGTCGAACCAGTGGCTTAAGGCGCAAAGGCAGCTTTGGACGAGCCTGGATGGAGAAGGGAGTTGCAACTATTAAGGATCTCTGGGACCCGATAAGCAGCCGCTGGTTCACTGTCGAAGAACTTCAGAGTAAGCTCGGCTCCATGAGGAACGTAGAAGGGAAAAGGAATACAGTCCTAGAGGCCATTCCGGAGGCCTGGAAGGAACGGCTAGACCCGGCGGGTCTTGACCCTCCGGGTACCTGGTACCGCTCCGCCAATGGTTCTCCGGAATTCTGGAAACTGATTGCTCACACGGAAGATAGAAGAACCTTTCAATGCTGGTCTGTACAATCGTCTACCAACCAATTGCTTAAGCTGGAAGAGGAAGACCCCCACCCAGAGTTGGGATCAGCACTATGCCAGGTCAGGGTCTTTGAAGAGGTCAGACAGGATGATTCTCTAGTATGCACAGTGTTTGCAGAAGGACAATGTATAGAGACTATAAGACTCGACCCTGCCCTCTGGACTTGGAGAGCTAAGGGGAAGAACGGGGAGAACCTCCCGTTAGTAAACTATACTGCTCGGACGGGGTACAGAATTTTAAGTCCACCTAGACAACCGCTGGCAGTTGCAGTGAGCAGATGGCTGCAGGTGTTGCAAATCTCCCCTGAGGTGATTAGGCAGTCGATCTCTAGATGCTGGGAACAGCTTAAGGTTATTCCCAACCAAAGACACGCAGGACTGATGTGGCTACTGTCTTATATGGCCACACCCTCATCCGTATGGTTAGCCCAGAGGGGCATCTTACTGGATCTTACCTGTAGTAGATGTCAGTGGGCCTTTGAATTAACACCACATCTGTGGTGGGATTGCCCAGCTTCAGACAGAATTTGGAAATGGTGGGGGAAGTTTTGGCAATCGCTAACTGGGCAGTCCTTTGAGTGGTCCAGAGAGTGGGTCTTGTTAGGGGGCGTCCCTGACAATATGCAAATTGATTCGGGTTGGGGTTACGTGGCCCAAACAGCCAGAGCAGCTGGCTCAGACGTGGTATGGTTTGAACGGAACAGCAGAGTCTTCAACAGGAGAGAACTCAGCACCGCTTCAAGGCCAACCTGAGAAGATCGATTAAGGCAGATTGGAGAAGGAAGGGCTGTGCAACACCAGGCCCAGGAAGATCATGGTTCCAGAGAACTTGGTGTTTAAGCACTCAAATAAGCAACATATCTTCGAAGGGACAGTTAGTGTTGGGACGATGGGTTCTTTCGGATTAGTTAGTTTGGTGTCCCAACCAGGACGCTCGGTTTTCTTTGCCACAGGAGTCAGGCAGATGGGGTTCAAAGGTCAGGAAGGAGCGTCATCACAATTTGTTGAAACCAGCGGGTCTCTAACCACCGACTATAGGTGGCAGGATTTAGAATTTTGATAGGATAGATTAGGCCGAGTTAATTGGACAGTTTCTTCTCCCTTTTTAGTAGATTAGGCTTTCAGTTGGAATTGTTTTTCCTTTTCCCATGGTTAGGTAGGCAGTGCTGGGTACCTTTTGTGCTTGTTCGGTTTTTAGGCCCTGAGGGTTATGGTTTGTTATTTTTTCCTTTCTTTCACTGGGGTTGCGGATCAGTCAGAGCAACGGTCTCGCACTGTGGGGTTGCGGATCAGTCAGAGCAACGGTCTCGCACTGACCATTTTGTCTCTGGACGTCTTCCCAACGCCCAAGCCTAACACTGGGTATTGGCCCCAGAATATTGTGCTGTGCTCACTCCGGGTTGTTTGTGGAGGATTCCCGGCCTCCCCTTGAGCTTTTGTAATGAATGAAAACTCTGGTCGCATTGCAATCCTGCACAACATATTTTTTTAACAGATTTTTTTGTTTCGGAACTTTGGGGCCCAGCCGAAGTTGCCACCTATTCACTGAATATGACGCCCGGTGATTATAAACGAATACCGCCGGGCGTTACATTCGTATACAACGCCCGGGCGTTATTTTCGGGTGAAGACGGTAATTGCACCGCTCGACATCCACCAAGATTTTGAATGGACAAAGATTGTCCAGATTCATTCAAAATTTTGGCCGATGGCGATTGGTGCGACTTGGCCCTTACTGTGAAGTCACGGTACTCTAGAATACGCCGACTGCAAATTAGCTATCCCAAAAACAAAAGAGGGAAAAGAAAAAAATTAAAAAAAAATGAGATATCCAAAGACCATGCGTTTCAGGCATCTTACCAGCAGCTGGCGCCACTGGCTGTCGGGCATTTCGCCAGCTGGCGCCTCTGCTAATCAGCCATTTTGCCAGCTGGCACTACCTTCTTCCCCCAGGTACAACGTACGGTCATTATAGCTGTATTTGGGGTATGTTTAAGTCTAAATACAGCTATAATGACCGTACGTTGTATTCGGGGGAAGAAGGTACTGCTTGTCAGCCATTCTCACGTCTGGCACCACTACCCGAAGAAAAAAAAGAAAGGAAAAACTGGGCAGATCTGGGAAAGCCACTTGCCCGTTGCCCGTCCTCTGCCCTCAGCCGTGTTCGTCATTAACCATCACCGAATCTGTGCCATAGAGAATCTGAGATATTCCATGCAAAGAAGGTTTCTAATCAGTCATACCAAACAATTTTCAGCATAAACTTCACGAATTTCACTTGCACAACGGAAAACAGTAAGACTCTCTTCCTTTCACTTGCTACGGAGCAAAGCTAAAAAGGAGGAAACACACCGATCGCTCGCCACAGACCTCTTCCCATACCTGAAGAATCTCCTCAAAACAGAATTTGGGCAAAGCCAAAGAAAAAGAGGCCGTCGAGAAGAATGATTACCTGCGCGCTAGGAAAACCGCTTTCTCTCTTCCAGACCTCTCTCTCTCTCTCTCTCTCTCTCTCTCTCTCTCTCTCTCTCTCTCTCTCTCTCTCTCTCTCTCTCTCTCTCTCTCTCTCGCTCTGTGCGTGACACACACTTGAACACAGAGAGACAGAGAGCCCAACGGCATTCTCTCTCTCTCTCTCTCTCTCTCTCTCTCTCTAGCTGGCGAAACCTACTGCTCCCCTCTGCTACTCCGTCTCTACAAAAATTCGCAATTACGCAAATGTTGGCAACCTCCCAAGCACAAAAACCTAAACCTAGCAAGAGACAAAAAGAAAAGCGTAAAAAAAAACAATATTCAATCCTCGGACGAGGCTTTGACCTTCTTCTTCTTTTTCTTCTTCGGCTCTCCGGCGTCGTCATCCAGTTTTACTTTCTTCAACAGCGGCGCCACAGTCTCTCCGTCCACGGACTCTTCCATTTTCTTTTTCTTCTTCTTCGCCTTCTTCTCTCCCTCCTGCTCCTCCCCATCTTCCTGCTTTTCCACCTCCGCCACGTCGTTCTCTGCTTTGTCCTTCTTCTTCTTCTTCTTCTTCGCCCCCTTGTCCTCCTCATCCTCCCGTTTCCCGTTCGCTTCCGCCATGACCGCGTCCTTTTCCTCTCCCTCCTCCCCCTCCGCAAGACTCTTCATCACATCGTGCATCACGTCAATGTTCTTCCTCGGCGCAATTCCCTTGTCATAAAAGTCTAGCCTCTCCTCCACCTGCTCTCGCAGTTTCTCTCCGTACGCATTCGTCGCCACGTCGGAAAAACAGTCAATCCGACAGGCGATAGAGCACTTGTTCGCAAGATAGCGCGATATCCTTCCCTTGTTCTTGGCTTGCGCTTTGCCAATGAACGAGGAGTGGTAGATAATGCCATACTTGGGTGTTTTGCCTTTGGTCTTCAGCGCCCTGAAGAGGGCCTTCTCGGCGCCAAGGATCTGAACCGTGGAAGCCGGGTACTTTGCGAGATTCGTCAGACTGCCGGCGTGAGAGATCAAACGTGCGCCGACGATCTCGCCGATCAGCGCGGCAAGATTGGGCGCGACGTCGCTCATCTTGCTAATGAGGTAAGCATGGAGTTTTTTGCGGTAGTCGACCAACGCCACAACTCTTTGCGCGAAACTCTCGATGTTAATGAGATCGATGGGGGAGATGTCTTGACCCATGGATGACTTGGCCGCTTCCAACACCTCCGCAGCCTTCTCCTCGTCCCCGATGATCTCCACCAATCGAGGGATGTCCTCCTCTTTCAACGTCGACTTGTCCTTGACAAACTGCGCTACCCTCGTGTAGGTGTAATTATCGGGAATGACCCTCACCAACTCAGGGAAGTGCCACGAGTACCATTCTCGCACGCGCATCACAAAGGTGTTTATGTCTTTGTCCAACGTGTCCAGCAAACAGATGCTCTGTATGATCATATTGTCAACTCTATTCACATTGAACTTCACCTTCGATCGGCTGTAGCTATGGCCGAGCCCGAGCTGCGCCTTCTCAAGGTCGCCGTCCTTCAGGTCTTTCACGAATCGACTAAAATGCAGACGAACACCCCTCAGAATCTCGAGAACGAGGTCGTTGCTCTGACAAGGAATATTGGTCGCCTCCTGGATGGCCGATCCCAGCTTCGGCTCCGCGACTCCGACAGCAAACCGTGGAGTCTTCCCCGCCTTCACTTTCGGGAGATTCATTTGCAGAAACTCTTGCAGTTCGCTTGTCATGATGCCCTCCGAGACGGCATTCATTTGCTCCAAAGCGTCCGCCGCCGAGCTGAACGGCTTAAAAGCCGTCATGTTCACAACCCTTCCAAACCTATTCAGATCCGAGATCGATTCTTGAATGGCCTCTGCAGTCATGCCTACCGCATCCAGCCCCACCGCCTCGAACACAGCATACCCAGACGCTGCTTCAAACAACACATAAAGGGCCTTGACGGCCTCCTTCACGTCCCCCATGTTTCTCTGCCGCCGTCACCCCACTTTCACAACAGATCAAGACGGAACCCTAAAATCCTGCCTCCACTCCTTCCTGCCCCGGACCAGGCAAGTTACCTGTGTGTGCCTCCACTCTACTTCGCCCCCAAACTGCTTAGCCGCCAATCTTTCCAGCCGCCAATCTGCTTTGCCAGCCGCCAACCTGCTTCCTCCACTCCTTCCACTCCCCAAAACCTGCCACGGCGCAGACAAGTTACCTGTGTGCCTCCACTCTACTTCGCCGCCAAACTGCTTCGCCGCCACCTGTGTGCCTCCACTCTACTTCGCCGCCAAACTGCTTAGCCGCCAATCTGCTTTGCCAGCCGCCAACCTGCTTTGCCAGCCGCCAATCTGCTTTGCCAGCCGCCAACCTGCTTAGCTAGCCTCCCTCTGAACAGTCAATGTCGGACTATGATACACCTGTTAACCGACAGAAACCTGTCACAAGATCAACCCCCCATGCTGCAGTTCGACGGAGCGGCCAACTTGTCGTTTCCTAGTCGTCCAGACGGTTCCCATTCGTAGGGTTACACTTACCCTTTCAACTCTTACTGGTCGCTTCGTTTGCACTCCTCGACATCGCAGCACGCCACTTTACTTCACGGTCTGTCCACCGCATCTCCTGCGTCAATTACTCAGCTGTCCCTGCCGAAGGTCAATCACAAAGGAAGAGAAGAGAGACAAACACCACCGTCACTACAATCAGCAGGAAACATCATGGCATGACCGGACCTATCCGCCCCGACCTTATTTCACACAAGCAGACTCTGAACGTCCTCACTACAGAAGAACAAAAATTCCATCGACGCCTCCACCTAACGCACAACAAGTCACCAACCGTGCTACTGATCCACGGCAGAAGAAAACACAACACTCTCTAAGCTCAAGCTATTCCGCTCCGTTCATCATAAAAGACGGCCCCTGACATCGCAGCTGTGCACACGTCCGCGTGCGCACATTGTACGTCGGCGAACTCCTAAAGCAGAGCATCTTTTCTTCAATCATTACACGTCATCATTTCCATCGACAAATTCGAATAACTTCTACAACAAAAGTATACCAAGAAACGCAAACATGGGATTGACATCAGATCATTCTCATACTCGTGAACAAGCTCTCTTCCTGTTACTTGATTGACATTAGGAGTTCAACTGGCACGCAACTTTTATAAATGATTGTCATTCGCATATCGGAAATGACTCTCTCTCTCTCTCTCTCTCTCTCTCTCTCTCTCTCTCTCTCTCTCTCTCTCTCTCTCTCTCTCTCTCTCTCTCTCTCTCTCTCTCCATCTATGTGTGTGTGCCCCTACCCAGCTTCGGCTTTGCCAGCGTGATTGACTACGTGCGGCTGGCAAGTGCAACAGTGATGCCAAATGAGTCACACGAGACACACTCAGGAAAAAAATGAGGAAGAAGAAGACGAAGGACCACTGGAGGAAGGAGATGAGAAGAACTACAAGAGTAAGGAGGTAGAGGAGGAGGAAGAACAACTTGAGCGACAGGCGCAGCAAAAGAGTAAGGAGGTAGAGGAGGAGGAAGAACAACATAAGCGGCAGGCGCGGTAACGGGAAGAAGGAGCAAAATGAGAAGAACAGCAAGAGTAAGGAGGTAGAGGAGGAGGAAGAACAACATGAGCGGCAGGCGCAGCAACACGAAGAGGGAGCAGGAGGAGCTTAGGCGGGCCTCGACCCTCGATCGAGGGTGTGGAATTTTAGGCGCAACCGCGTGGCGTAAGCGATCGATGCTTGAGCTGAGTGTAAAAACTGCTCCTGCAGTGTGTTGCACCCGGCGCCGACGCAGGCGAGAGAGGAACGGAGGGGGGAGGAAAAGGGGCTGCTTATGCGTGCGTCGATACTCGATCAGGGGCGTGGTTTGCCAAGGGCGGGCATATTGGCTAGGCGATCAGTGCCAGCGCGGAGCACCAAACATGCTCAGTCGGACCCGGCGCTAATACCACCGGGTTAACAGTGCGAGAAGGAAGAGGACGACGACGACAACGAAAAACTTGCGCAGGAACAGGAATCTGTGAAGCAAAGTGAAAACGGGAGGAGGAGGGAAGATGAAAACAAGGAGGCAAAGGACGAGGAGGACGGGGAGGAGACGGAGAAGGAAACTATAGGGGTATGGTAAGAATGGTGTGAGTTGGATCGGGCGTCAAGGCCGGAGCCGAAGGAAGGAGAAGAAGAGGCCAAAGAGAATAGGACGCGCAATACGCACATAGGAAGGAAAAGGAGGGCTGCGGAATGCGAGAAGGAGATCGACGAGAAGCGGGCGGCCGAGGAAGAGAACGAGGAGAAGAGAGAGAGAGAGAGAGAGAGAGAGAGAGAGAGAGAGAGAGAGAGAGAGAGAGAGAGTGGAAGTGAGAGAACGAAAAGGAGGGACTAGAAGATGAGTGGCGAAGACGAGCAGGAAGAGGAAGAGGAGGAGACCAAAGAGAAGGATGAAGCAGATGTCGAAGAGGAGGAGGTCGGAGAGGACATCATGTATGGGTATCGTTACCATGTCCCGTGGTCGACCGAAGGAGGCAGAAGAAGAAACAGAAGAAGAGAAAGGAGACACTGGGAGGTAGGTGAGGTGGAGAAAAACGTCAAAGAGGAGGACAAAGAGAGGGAGAAGATGAGACAAAGGAGGAAAAAGGCCACGAGGAAGAAGAGTGTGGGGATGGAAGAGCCGACTTACCTTCCACGAGGACGGTAGGCTCTCTCTCTCTCTCTCTCTCTCTCTCTCTCTCTCTCTCTCTCCCCATTACATTGCAGTACGGCCAGCCGCGCGGCTCGAATCGCAGTGGCGGCGGCTAGCACGAGGCCGGCAGCGGAGAATGGCCCCAACGCGGGTGGGCACCTTCGACCTTGGGAAGATGGACCGAGGAGCCGCCTGGGCGGAAGCAGAACCTTCAGAGGCCGGCCGCTACGATGGGGATCAGGGCACGAGGGCCCAATTTCCCATGGGCCCGGCCGAAGTTGTAAACGGGCAGAAAATGGCAGCGGGCAAAAAGAGGGTGGGTGGTTTTCCGGTGAGTCCGTCCACAGCGTTGTTCGTCATCGATCTGTTTGAACGCATGATCTCAACATCAATAGTACCATTCAGCAATACTACTTCGGTCACCCGCCGCCTTTTTCCCGTGCGCTCGGCCGCCCCCGCGTTTTCCTTTTCTTTGGACATTTCTCGATTTCTGCGTGCCGTCTTCGAGCAGGGGCCATATTACCGGTTTCAGCTCCCGACGGGACCCCCCAATGTATACAAACCGGTACGATCGGGGAAGGGCAACGCCACACCGGCTGACTGCACCAACAGGTGCAGGTACCTGACTGGCTATTTTTGCCATCTCGGGAGTCCCTGGCACTGTTTAGTGATCACCTTTTCTTTACGGGCCCCGTTTTCCCCCTGCAAATCCGACGCAAAGTACCTATCCAAGCGAGGGCATAATTTTCCTCTGTCAAATTTTCCTTTACCAGTGCAATTTGTGCGGTGCCCTGAAAAACGCCGTAGTTCCAAGATGCAGAGCTACGGCCGAGGTTAGTTGAGCTATATAACCAGATCTTGGTAGGTGGCCGTTTGGGGAAAGGGATGACACATGGAGTAATTAGCAT
The DNA here is from genome assembly GCA_003427395.1 of Chara braunii. Taxonomy (NCBI): domain Eukaryota; kingdom Viridiplantae; phylum Streptophyta; class Charophyceae; order Charales; family Characeae; genus Chara; species Chara braunii. The sequence goes on from BFEA01000001.1 coordinate 7,822,371, forward strand.
GTTGTTTAAGAAGGGAGATAAGACTGAAGTCAGGAACTGGCGCCCAATTTCTTTGTTGAATGTGTCCTATAAGATATTGGCGAAAACCTTGGCAAGGAGGTTGGGAGGCCACTTACCGAGCTTAGTCGAAGGAGACCAGGGCGCCTTTGTGCAAGGGAGGTCTATTTTCAACGACGTGGTCATAGCATTGGAAGTCTTGGAGGTAGTACAGTCAGAGTGCATGAACATGGCAGTTCTTTTGTTGGACCTCGAAAAGGCCTACGACAAAGTAGGGTGGCCTTTTGTATTTACGACCCTGAGAAGAATGGGATTTGGCTCCCCCTTTTGCAAATGGCTAGTGGCAATGTACACCTTCTCTACCTCAATGGTGATGATCAACGGGTACCTGTCAAAGTCGTTCAAGCTTTCAAGATCCTTGAGGCAAGGGTGTCCTCTTGCCCCACCCCTCTTTGTGCCACAGATGGAGGTACTTCTTAACAGACTGCACCGGAATCAGTATCTCAAAGGTCTGACGATGCACAGCGGCACACAATGCAATGTCAAAGCCCTTGCTGATGACTTGTTTGTCATCAGTGAGAACTCAGGTACCTCCCACTCAAATGAGTTGCGTATTGTCAATGAGGAGATTATCAAGATCTGGAGGAATCCTCCACAGGCAAGAGTAGTGGGCAAACGAGGTACTTCTGAGGAAAAGAGGAAGTGGGTGTGGATAGGACACTCTCCACTAAGGAGGTTACGCATTGATCCTGCAGCATGGAGTTGGTTTACGGGGGAAGCAAGACAACCTCAACTCTCCTTGTCAGAATACTCGGTTGCAAAGGGCTACAATCTGAGGAGGAAAACCAGGAACAGGAAACCTGCGGTGCAGATGGTAAACAGTGACCTCTGAGGATTTGTCAGAGACGGGATCCTTGTTCTTGGCCCTGTGGGACTCGTTGACGTACCTCCCGAATGGAAAATAGGTGGCAATACTGTGGCAGATCTCCTTGATGGTAACACCCTCAGCTGTCTGGCTGGTCAGTCGAGGCATGCAAGTGGATCTCAAGTGCCCTCGCTGCAACTGGCCTTTTGAGTCCACGCGACACCTCTGGTGGGAGTGCCCTGCGTCCCGAAGAATCTGGAAGTGGTGGAAATACCACTGGCAGCGCTTTGGGGACCCTGTGGTAGACTAGGAAGAACGATGGGTGTTGTTGGGGTTCCTCCCAGCAGGCGTACATAGAAACCGTGGTTGACCCTATATCGCACAGGCGACAAGGGGCATCCTCTATGAGGTCATTTGGAAGGACAGGAATAGGGCGAGGTTCGAAAGACGACCTTTTTCGGACGTGGAGATCAAGAAAGCAGTGAGACAGAGCCTGAGGGAGGTAATCAGGGTCGATTAGAGGAAAAGAGCGAGGGTCGGAAAGGGGAGCAGAAGGCAACTGCAATGGTTTTTAGATATGTGGGCAAATCGACATCACTTGGTTGGGGTACATAGGACCAAGGGTCTCGTCCTCTCCCCTTGGGTGACTGAACCACTTCAGGGAGGATAGGGGCATAAGGAACTGGTGGAGTCAGGTGTTAGATATTAGTTTTAGGTGAACCGGGACACTCGGTTCTCATAAGAAGCCCTGCCGCGGGAGGCAGCTTAGTGGGAGGTGGGTGGTGGAGTGCCACTAGTTAAGTGGAACGCGAGTTTCAACCAACCGCTAAACTAGGTTGGTTCTGGGTGCTATGAGCAGGCCCCTTTAGTAGAGGTGCAACATTATGGGCAGTGGTTAGAATTCTTAGAGTTCGGATAGGGGTTAGAGGGTCAAATAGAAGTTGGTGAGTCAGTATGTTGTCTGCTTTTTCGTTTTAATAGGTATGAGTGGAGATGTGTCTTTGGCAATGAAAGGTAACGACAGAATGATAAGGAAACAAATTTGCAGTAACAGTGTTCCTTTTTGTGTTCTTGAATTCGTTAGTGGAGATCTATAAGTGAAACTGGTTGATGCTGCTAGGATAACTTTCGGGTTGATTTGTGAGGTCCCCGGCCTCCTGAAGTTCGAATGACAAAAAAAAAAAAACAAAAAAAAAACGCCGTATTTCGTCAGATGCACTTCTCCTTGCATATCGCAACCTCAGTTGGCACCCAACTTTGCACCATAGACCTGGTCGTCGGTGGCTGGGCCCGCTACATTCGTTTCACGCTGTGCCCCAGCACAACCCATGGGGAGCGACCAGATCCATCGGCACCAACCAGATCCTCCGGTGCCAACCAGCTCCATGGCCGCGCTCGGCAACGAGATCTGGTCGGTGCCAACCATCTCCATGGCCGCGCTCGGCAGTGGGATCTGGTCGGTGCCAACCAGCTTCATGGCCGCGCTCGGCAGCACCCGCAGCCAATATATGAGAAAGGTACAGGCGGTTTAGGTTTAAGAATTTGATCAGTGAGCGATTACTGTGGGTGACTGTCATTTGTCTAGTGTCCCACGTCTACAACAACCTGGTCTTTTTAACCACTAGTACTTTTGCCGAGTACGAAAACAGCGGGTCTCGAGTGGGCCTCTGACCTTTCAGGAGGCCAAAAGAAACGACAACCGCCGATCAGATTTATCAATGTTAGTTGTCATCGGACCCGGCCTCCGATTATTTCGGAGTTTGGAAAAACTACCAGTTTTTCCTATTTTGCCAAAATAAACGAAGGAAAAATTGTTGAAACACCCCTAAAAGTTTCGGTATTTTGTCAGGTACCCTAAAACACAGGGGTACACTGAAATGGCCCAAACTTCTGCATCTGCCCCCGTCCTCCTCATTGGCAACTACGACATATTTCCTGGCCCTGGGCTGCAGGAGCCCATGCATTTCTTTTGCCATTTGCAAGGCCCAACGACCAGAACTACCGGGCCACATAGACAAGTTGTCCAGGGCACGGTAGAAGTATATGCAAAAGTTGCCAGGTCAAATTGGCAAGTGGGATATATCGCAAAGTGACACTATTGTCGTAGGGACATTTTGCCATACCGATGTCTTTTATGGGTATTTGACGAAATACCCAAAATTTCAAGGGTATTTCAATATTTTTCCCATTTAAAAAATAATTTGTTTAGTGTGTTGAAGCTTCTTTTTACGTGTTCTACTAACAAATGTTGCCACCATTAAAGCAAGAACCGCTTCTCGACCCCTCGGTCAAGAACTGACTGCAGCGAAGCCGGCAAAAAAATAACACTGGTTGCTCTTCCAAGAGTACAACAGTAGTCGCAACTGCAAGTGCAGACCAGGCCTAACTCCCTGCACCACCCTTAACCCTTTCCTTTTTTTTCCTGGGAAAACCCTATCCCAAGTCCACTATCCTAGCGGTGGTAAGAGAGTCCTCATGATTGAGGACTTGGTCAATGGGCTAATCCATCTATTGATGGGGAGCGTCACCTGCTGGAAATTGCATCTAGCGTTCCTTCAAACAACTTTACAATACCGTGAGGGGGGGGGGGGTGTCATTAATCATCGTGTATTTGAGGTACTATATCCCTTGGGGCTGCAAGTTATGCCATTTCCATACACCTCAAGTGTCGACCTAGCCCTGTGCCTGGAAATGACAAACCCTTGACCTGGTTGTACATGACTAATTCCCTTTTTGAACCCGATGTTCGCGTCAATCTAAGAGCCTACAGCCCACCCCTAAACCATTTGCTGAGTCCACTTAAAGCTTTAAAGTGGAAAATATCTCTTCAACCTATACTTAGATCACCAAAGTTAGCGTGTATTTATTGGCACCTCCCTTTTTCCACTCCATAGATGTTGAACTGCACCGAGACCGTCACTTACGTTGTTCACCGTGTTGTTCATTGGTTTTCCGACCCCATATGCAATGAAGCGTTCAGAAGGCAATGAGCTCATCCACGCCTTTTCATGTTACACCAACTACCACCAAATGTGGCTGAGAGGTTGGCCTTGCCTGAGTTGAGCAAAGGTTTACTCGGGCCTAGTCAAGTCGTGGATGCTGATATCATGTACCTCACCCACCCCAATCGATGCCATCCATAAACCAGATCCATTGGCACCTACCAGATCCTCCGGTGCCAACTAGATCCATCGACCGCGCTTGGCAGCACCCTCAGCCGGTGTATGAGAAAGGTATTGGCGGTTTAAGATTAAGAATTTGATTAGTGGGTGATTAATGTGGGTGACCATCATCTATCTAGTATCCCACGTCTACAACAACATGGTTTCTTAAACCACTAGTACCTTTGTCGAGTGGAAAAATAGCGGGCCTCAAGTGGACCTCCGACCTTTTAGGAGGCCAAAACTAAATGACAAACGCCGATCAGATTTATCAATATCGGCCGTTGTAAGGCCCAACCTCCTAACTTTTTGGAGTTTGGAAAAACTGATAGTTTTTTTTATTTTGCCAACACTAATGAAGGTAATAAAATAAGGAAAAATTGTTGAAACACCCCTAAAAGTTTTAGTATTTAGTCAGGTACCCCTAAAACATAGGGGTACACTGAAATGCCCCAAACTTTTGCATGTGCCCCCGTCCTCCTCATTAGTAACTTCAACATATGCCCTGGCCCTGGGTTGCAGGGGCCCATGCATTTCTTTTGCCATCTGCAAGACCAACGCCCAAAACTACCGGGCCACATAGACAAGTTGCCAAGGACTCGGTAGAAGTATATGCAAAAGTTGTAAGGTTCAATTGGTGAATGGGATATATCACAATGATACACTACTGTCATAGGGGCATTCTGCCATACTCATGCCTTTTACAAGTATTTGACAAAATACCCCGAATTTCAGGGGCATTTCAATAATTTTTCCATTTAAAAAAGGATTTGTTTAGTGCATCGAAACTTTTTTTTACGCGTTCTACTAACAAATGTTGCCACCACTGAAGCAAAAGACGCTTCTCGACCCCTCATTCAAGACGCGATTATATCAAAGCCTGCAAGAAAACAACAACGATTGCTCTCCCGGGAGTACCACAGTCGTCGAAACTGCAAGTGCAGACCAGGCCCAACTCCCTGCACCACCCTTGACACTTTCCTTTTTTTCTTTATTATTATTATTATTTTTTCCTGAAAAGCCTTATCCCAAGTCCACTATTCTGGCAGTTGTAAGAGAGTCGTTGGGATTGAGGACTTGGCCAATGGGTTGCTCCATCTATTGGTGGGGAGCGTCACCTACTGGAAACTGGGTCTAGCATTCCTTATGACAACTTTACAATATCATGAGTGTGGGCTTTTGTCATTAATCATCGTGCGTTAGAGGTACTATACCCCTTGGGGCTGCAAGTGATGCCCTTCCCGTACTGCTGAAATGTTGACCTAGCCCTGTGCTTGGAAATGATAAACCCTTGAACTGGTTGTGCATGAATAATTCCCTTTTCAAACTCGATGCTCGCGTCAATCCAAGAGTCTGCAACCCACCCTTAAATCATTTGCAAAGTCAACTTAGAGTTTTAAAGGGAAAAATGCCTCGTCAACCTATACTTAGATCGCCAGAAGTAAGCGTGCATTTATTGACACCTTCCTTTTCCCACTCCACAGATGTTGAACCGCACCGAGACCGTCACTTAGGCCGTTTGCTGTGTTGTTCATAGGTCGTCTGACCCAATAGGCGACGAAACGTTCAGAAGGCAATGAGCTCATCCACACCTTCTCATGTTATGCGAGTTGCTACCAAGTGTGCCTCAGAGGTTGCCCTTGCCTAAGATGAGCAAGAGTTTCCTCTGCCCTTGTCAAGTTGTAGTTGTAAATATCATGTACCACACCCTCCCCAGTCGATGTCATCCATCAGCCAGATCCATCGACACCAACCAAATCCTACAGTGCCAACGAGATCCATCGACCACGCTTGGCAGCACCCGCGACCGATGTATGAGAAAGGTACTCGGGGTTTAAGATTAAGAATTTGATGAGTGAGCGATTATTATGGGAAACTGTCATTTGTCTACTATCCCACGTTTACAACAACCTGGGTTTTTTAACCACTAATACCTTTGCCGAGTGGAAAGATAGCAAGCCTCAAGTAGGCCTCCCACCTTTTAGGAGACAAAAATGAAATGATTACAACCGATTAGATTTATCAATGTCAGTCGTCGTCGGACCCAACCTCCATTTTTTTGGAGTTTCCAAAAACTGCCAGTTTTAGATATTTTTCGAACAGTGGTGGAGGTAATAAGAGAATGGAAAATTGTTGAAACACCCCTAAACGTTTTGGTGTTAAGTCAAGTACCCCTAAAACACAATCTTAGACTGAAATACCCCAAACTTCTGCATTTGCCTCTGTCCTCATCATTCGCAACTTCGCCATATGCCCTGACCCTGGGTTGTGGGGGACCACGCATTTCTTTTGCCATCTGCAGGGTCTAGCGGCTAGCACTACTGAGACACATAGACAGGTTGTCCAAGGGCCGATAGAAATGTATGCAAAAATTGCCAGGACCAATTGGCGAGTGGGATATATCACAAAATAATACTATTGTCATAGGGGCATTTTGCCATACCCATGCCTTTTATGAGAATTTAACGAAATACCCCAAATCTCAAGGGCATTTCAATAATTTTTCCATTTAAAAAAAGGATTTTTTTAGTGCGTTGAAGCTTCTTTTTACGTGTTCTACTAACAAATATTACCACCACTAAAGCAAGATCCGCTTCTGAACCCCTCGTTAAAGACCTGGCTGCAGCGAAGCCTGCAAGAAAACAACAGTGGTTGCTCTCCTGAGAGTACAATACTAGTCGAAACTGCAAGTGCAGACCAGACCCAACTCCCTACACCCTAACCCTTTTCTTTTTTCCTTTTTTTTTCATTCTTTTTCCCAGGAAACCCCTATCCCAAGTCCACTATCCTGGCAGCGGTAAGAGAGTCGTCGGGATTGAGGACTTGGCCAGTGGGCTGCTCCATCTATTGGTGGGGAGCGTCACCTGCTGGAAACTGGGTCTAGCATTCCTTATAACAACTTTACAATATCGTGAATGGGCTTTTGTCATTAATCATCGTGCGTTAGAGGTACTATACCTCTTGGAGCTGCAAGTGATACCCTTCCCATACACCTCAAGTGTTGACCTAGCCCTGCGCCTGGAAATGACAAACCCTTGACCTGGTTGTTCATGACCAATTCCCTTTTTAAACCCGGTGTCCGCGTCAATCTAGAGGCCTACAACCCACCCCTAAACCATTTGCAGAGTCCACTTAGAGCTTTAAAGGGGGACATGTTTCTTCAACGTATACTCAAACCGCTAGAAGGAAGTGTGTATTTGTTGACACCTCCCTTTTCGCACTCCCTAGGTGTTGAACCGCACCGAGACTGTCACTTAGGTCATATATGGTGTTGGTTATAGGTCTTGTGGCCCAATACATGATGAAGCATTCAAAAGGCAATGAGTTTATCCACGTCTTTTCATGTTACGCCAACTGTTACCAGATGTGGTTGAAAGGTTGCCCTTGCCTGAGATGAGTAAAGGTTTCCTCGGGCCTAGTCAGGTCGTGGTTGTTGATATCATGTAGCACACCCGCCCCTGCCAATGTCACCCATCGGCCAGATCCATTGGCGCCGACCAGATCCTCCGATGTCAGCCAGATCCATCGGCCGCGTTTGACAGCATCCACCGCCGATGTATGAGAAAGGTATTGACGGTTTAAAATTAAGAATTTAATCAGTGGGCGATTACTGTGGGTGACTGTCATTTGTCTAGTATCCCACGTCTACAACAACCTGGGCTTTTTAACCACTAGTGCCTTTGTCGAGGGGGGAAATAGCGGGCCTCGAGTGGGCCTCCCACCTTTTAGGAGGCCAAACGAAATGACGACCACCGATTATATTTATCAATATCGGTCGTTGTCAGGCCCGACCTCCAATTTTTTTTTAGTTCGGAAAAACTGTTAGTGGTGGAGGTAATAAAATAAGAAAAAATTATGAAAACACCCTTAAAAGTTTTGGTACTTCATAAGGTACCCCTAAAACACGGGTGTACGCTGAAATGCCTCAAACTTTTGCATTTGCCCCCATCGTTCTCATTGGCAACTTCGCCATATGCCTTGACCATGGGCTGCTGGGGCCCATTCGTTTCTTCTGACATCTGCAAGGTCCAACAACCAGAACTACCAAGGCACATAGACAAGTTGTCCAGGGTCCGGTAAAAGTATATGTAAAAGTTGGCAGGTCCAATTGGCGAGTGGGATATATCGTAAAGTTACACTATTGTGATATGAGCTTTTTTGCCACACCAATGCCTTTTATGGGTATTTGACGAAATACCTAAAATTTCACGGGCATTTCAATAATTTTTCCATTTAAAAAAGGATTTGTTTAGTACGTTGAAGCTTCTTTTGACGCGGTCTACTAGCAAATGTTCCCACCACTATAGCAAAAACCGCTTTTAGATCCCTCATTCAAGACCTGACTTCAGCGAAGGGTGTTAGAAAACAACAGTGGTCGCTCTCCCGGGAGTACCTCAATCATTGAAACTACAAGTGCAGACCAGACCTAACTCTCTGCACCATCCTTAACCCTTTCCTTTTTTCTTTTTTTTTTTCTTTTTTTTCCAGGAAAGCTATAATATGAGTCCACTATCCTGACGGTCGTAAGAGAGCCGTCGGGATTCAGGACTTGGCCAGTGGGCTGCTCCATCTATTGGTGGGGAGCGTCACCTGCTGGAAACTGCATCCAGCGTCTCTTAGAACAACTTCACAATACCCAGAGTGAGAGCTTTGGTTATTAATCATCGTGAGTGAAATAGGGTTGGAAAGGTTGAGAGTGAAAGAGAGAAATGAGAGGACGTGAGAAAGGAGGATCTACTCCTCCCGATGTGCCAGCTGCCTTCCCGTTTTTAAGGGGGATGAAAAAAAAGAAAAAAAAGAAAAGAAAAAAGAAGAAAAAAAAGAAAACGAGAAAACGGGCTTAAGATTTTGTGAAAACCAGTATTTTGCAGTTTGCGCCAATATGTTTTTGGTGGCGTAAATGAATTTTGTCGGTTCCGAAAATTTTTCTCTGAGTGGGTGAGCAGTTTTGCCATGCGCATGTTTTTTTTTTTCAGATTGTTATTTGACAAAGTTTTAATTAAAAACCACCAACGTTGGCGTAGTTTTTGCACCCCGCTTTGGGACTGTCAGGATTTGAACTCGTGATTATCAAGAATTATTTTCCCCCCTCAGCCTTGGTACTGAAATAGCACTCCTCACAACGGGCATCAGACAGAAAGAAGGCAACCAATGATTGTCCTGGATTTAATTGGAGCCACTTGGCTGCTCATTTTTAATGTGGGAAAGATGTGTCGAAAACAAAGAGTGGAGTAAGGTCGTAGCTGATAATTTTTCAACCCATAAACACAGAGAGGTAGTGTAGCTCAAACCGTTTTAAGGTTTGGTTGCGCCGCTTGCCTCCAAGAGCACATTGGGGCTTCAAGGGAATGAAACCTCTAAGTCGGCAACCCTAAAAATAGCAGAGGGTTTGACTTGTCTGTCTTGTATTGAAGCCCTACGAGGGCTTCCTTCGGCCCAAACCCATGGGGAGTGAGCCGACCTCAAGTTTTTAATGAGAGGCTGCTTTGAAACTTTGGTTCTAGAGCCAAATGGGACATCTTGGGGCCCTCATAATGGGATGCATGAACTGTAGAGGAAGGTGTATATATGTCGAACGAAACAGACCAAATTCGAGCATAAAAGTTATGGGTTGCAACATGAGGTGACAATAGCTGCTCCGTGATTTCGGCAGAGGGTGAAGGAGAAGGTGACAAGTGGAAGCCAAACAATGAATTCATGACTTAGTAACTGGAACTAAGATGCACAAACCCATAATTGAAATGATGTGGGGGTACCCAAGTGCATGACTATATTGGAAGGAGTCGAACTCGAGCAAGGCACACTAAAGCGGTGGCTTGGCATAACACAAGACTATGGGTATACGGTGAGCCTTGAGGTGCGCTACTTGGCCTCAAGGAGTTCGAGGCAACGATGAGATGGTGGAAAGGAGCATTGGAGGTCTGCAGTGTTGAGGGACAACCTACTAGTGGAGCTGCTAGTGGCCTGTAAGGTTGAAGGGGGAGTTGTTGAAGGAGGAATAGGCCAGCGATAGCTAAGGCTAGGGAAACTTTGCTTTAGTACTAGGCTGGAATCGGGGCGACTGGAGGAGATGGAGGTCTATGCGAGGTTGAAGGTGTAGTTGGGTGCCTACATTTATAGCGAACAGTCATAGTCATAATCCGCATTTGCGACATCGGGGGGGAGATGCTGCCGAATTTTCGACAAGGACGCAACCGATTGAAGGGAGTTATACTGCCATAATTTTGGTGCGGCGGTGATCATTATTTGTGGTGGGGGTTATGCTACCGGATCGCCAGCGCGTCAACGGTAAAGTTTTGAGACAGTGTGGCTTGATTACTGCCGCGACGTCTAGGTCTTCCTAAGGGAAGGTGCTGCTAGATGTTTGGCACAACGACAACAACGTATTAGGGGAGAGATGTTATCCGTTTGGCGGCATGGTGATTGCTTTTAGTGGTGAGATGTTGTGGTCAGTCACGACACAATAGATGGTAGCGGCGCCGTTTATTTTTTCGAGGATGATACAAGTGTGACGGCAGCCGCTTGAGTGAACCGAGGTGGTCAGGTGGAGGTGGTGTCAATGGTCCATTGGGCCAAGATTATCCCTAGGCCCGTGTTTTATGGTTTTCAAGGGTGGTTTCGGTCGACGGCACGCGACGACGCTAAAATTTATTTTTTTGAGGAACAGTTTGGGACTGGTGGTGAACCCGGAATAACTCTAAGATCTTGGTGGTGCAATTGGGATTGTGTCAATATTATTCGGAATGATTGGGACCACGTAGGCCTTACTTTGGGACCGCCCTCCCTGAGGGTTTTCCCATTTGAGTTCACTTCACTGAGGTTTGGTTGCTGAGGGAGAATGATGGATCGCCTTTGTGGCTAGGTGAGTTGTGGGTTGAATGTTTTGACGTCAACAACATCTGTTCTCTTACTCGATTGGGATATCATCTGACTTTCTTGAATGAGTCAGTCTATACTTCGCTCAAGGTCAGTTTTTTACTCCCACTCCTGTCACACTCATGTGAACCCAAAGTTGCTTAACCCTGTTCACTGAATGTTTTCTGAAAAGGTAAAGGAAAATGTGTGTTCCTGCGTGAATGAAAAAGTCTGACCTCGATGTGGATTGTTTTTTTTTTTTTTTGTTGATCGCAATGCGCAGGTAAGGGCAAACTGATGGAATGGAAAGGAAAAATTGTCTGCTTGGACTCGGTAATTAAGGAATGACAGTTTTGGTTTGATTTTTCCGATTGTGTGTTTGCTTTGAATAACTAAACTTAATGTAAGCTGCGGTAAACATTTTCGGAAAATCGAACAGAACGACAATAAGTTAAGAAAGTTGGCATGAATATAACTTTCTCCCAAGATTTACTTGTTTTATCTTGAATAACCTTATTTGCTTATACGGCTATACCTGTCCAAACGATTAAAATCCTCTACTTCCTCTGTTTCATTTCGTCTAAGTTACCTTGAGCAAGGGAGGAAGAGAACATTTTAAGTCCACTCGCGGTAGACATATTCCTTCTCTCGAGGACGCAACTGGGGCAGGGGTTTGTTGCTTTAGGAGATGATCCTGTTTATTGACCTAGAGTGTACAGTTCTTACGGGGGCGTACTTCGTCGATTTGGTGGAGACGATCTGACTTCTGAGATTCGAGTCTTGTGCTCGAGCGAGGAGGAGGTGTACCCAGACCACTTCCTAGAGGGTTGGGTGTGTGTCTCCTGAGGGGATTTTTTTTTAATCTTATTAAAATCTAGCTTAAAAGAAGCTGAAATTAACAACCTTTCTGGTGACCGTCTTATGGGTCACCGCCGAATAAAGAATTGGCGTCACGAGAGGCCCAGTCTAGTGGGACATTAGTCTGAAGTGGACGCAAGTAAGCATCACCTGTGCTTATGGGGTTCGCACCACAAGAAATATGGACCAGGGGTGGCTCGATCTAGCACTGATTTTCCTTGTGCAAAAAATATTTGCGAACCTTCAGTACCGAAAAAAGTGGCTCAATCAGAAGATCCTTGTCGAACATGTAACACTTCGAGTAACCCAACCGATCAAGAATTATCCGCTAAGTAGCTTGTCATCCGAGGAGACTGTTCATACATGGTGACAAGAGCAGATACTTAATTTTAGGTCGACGGTAGGGGCAAATGAATGACTTTGGTAACGTGTCTCATCAAGTCAAAACTAAGTTCGACTACCTTGTCAATTGTCTTAAGATGTCCAACATCGTTTTGACTCGACTTGTCGTGTACGGATCTGCGGGGTTCGTCCGATGTCATTTTGATTTGTGTTCTAGCTTGTGATATTTGAAGACTTACAGTTATCCTTTCGCTTCTCATATCGAAATGAATCTGCAACTACCCAATTGTCGTGCGATTTATCTTTTACTATGGATAGTTCTTTATCAGCTACGGTCGATCCATACACGTGAGTTAGTAGCTCGGTAGGGATACACCCCTAAGGGTGGTGATAACCCCTTAAGGAAGGCAAATTGTACCCCGCTGGAACCTATCTTGTCGTAGGGGACAACGGGAAGAACGGTTGACACGCCCGGCTAGAGCGGCGAAGGGACAACGTGACCACGCCCGTCTCAGTGGTTCGTGGTTTCGAACGTATCGACTCCCGCCTTTTTTACAAAAGACGAGAACCCTCCTGACCATGTCATGCAGCAGTTAACAAAACAAAAACAAGAGACAACTTGGAAATGACACAAAATAACCCCACGAATCGTCGAGATGGGCGTGGTCATATTGTCCCCTCTCCGCTCTAGCCGGGTGCGCCAACCGTACTTCCCACGGTCCTCTACGACGAGATAGGTTTTCGTAGGGCACAACCTACCTTCCCTAAGGGGTTGTAACCACCCTTAGGGGCGTATACCTACCGAGCTGCTGACCCAAATGCAAAAGTTTTTACATGCAGTTGCAAAGGTAGGTCAACCGAGGACGTTTGCTCGCTCGCTGGAGTATAAGTACGCTTGGTTAAACGTTAAGTGGACCCGAACGTTGTCCGTTCCCTAGGACGCTGATATCCTAAGTACGATCGGATGTCCGTCGACTAGGACGGTCTCAACCAAACGGGAAACCCTCAACTCAATCCTAGTCCCTTCGACACACAGTCAAACGGAAGTAAGAATAACCGCACTCAATTACTTCAAAAGAACTTGAAGTCGAACGTAGTTGACAAAAATATATCAAATTTGTGATGATAACTGAAAAATTTGAATCATCATATGATATAAAAGATCAAAATAAAATCCGACCATCTCTAGTCGGACTCGAAGGAACACAATATCATACTGAGCTACCAACTGGAAGTTGGCTTCGACAATAACCTCAATGCAGCTGACAAGGTAGTCGGACAACCTCAGTTTAGACTTAATGAGATGCGCTACCAAAGTTATTCATTCCATTATACCGGCGACTTAAGATTGAGAATGCACACACCCGTCTCCATACGTTTCTAATCTTTTTGGATAACATGTTATTTTGTGAACGATTTTTGGCTAGGTGCATTACTTGAAGTGTTGCATGTCTTTCATTCTAGGAAGTGGTCTGGGGTACTCCTCCTCCTCGCCCGAGCACACGACTCGGATCTCAGTGGTCAGACCGTCTCCACCGAATCGGCAAAGTACCCCCCCCCCTAGAACGGTCCACTCTGGGTCGATAACAGGTTCGATTCATAAAGCAACGACCCCCCGCCCCAGATAGTTCCTAAAGAGAGAACGTATCCACCAAGTAGGTTTCAATAGTTCTTTTTTCTCATAAGTTGAGGGTAACTTGGACGAAAATAATCAGGAGATAGAGAATGAAAATCATTTGGACATGTATAGGTAGATAAGACCATTCGAGATAGAAAGAGTGAATCATGGGGAAAAAACTAAGTCCGTTTGACCTTATTTGCTTTATTTCAATCGCATTTGTTTCACTGTGCACACTGAATTAAACTTTCTCAAAACAACGAATCCCTTTTGACATGCAAGCATGTGAGAAGTAAAAATAAAATATATTTTTTTCCTTTTCTCAAATAGGCATAATCAATCTTCTTTGCAAGCATCCTTCTACCTACCTGCACAGACCGCAAAGCAAAACAAACAAGTTCAAAGGAAACCAATGCAACCCCATACCCAAGTCAGACCTCACCTTTCACATGCAAACACACATTTTCTTTACCTTTTCAACGAACATTCAATTAACAGGGTCAAGCAAGTGTGGGTTCACATAGGTGTGAAGGAAAATCTGAGTCAATCAACTGACCTTGAGTGAAGTGTAAATTGGTTCACTCAAGAAAGCCTAGTAATATTCCAATCGAGTAAAGGATAATCGTCGTTGAAGCTGACAATATGCGGCCCATAACTCGACAAGTTGTGGTCATTTCCCTGAACGACGGTCGGCCTCTTTCTCCAAGTGCCTGAATGAGCAAGAGTTGGGCACATTGAGAGAACTCAAGTGGGCTAACCCTCCAGGAGGGTGCTCCCATGATAAAGTCCCACGTCATCCCAACGTCCCGGACCGTCCCAACGTAGTCCCAATCACACCTAGACCACCAAGGATACTTCCAAACCAACTCGCAGATCCACACCACCTCCAACAACTGCGTTCGCACCCCAAGTTGGTCCCACTTGGTCCCAAGATGGTCCCAAGATGGTCCCAAGATGGTCCCAAGATAGTCCTAAGTGGTCCTCGACAATCCTACACCATCGTCCGCAACACCCGATGGTCCAGAACTCAAAATCGCTCGCATCGCGCGCCACAAAAAAAATAAAGAAGGCCCTGGCTGAAAACCGCATGTGCTGTGAGCCCCAATGACTATTGGTCCGTCCACTCACTCCGCACTCTTTCCATGCCATTGGTCCACTCACCACTGCCACACGATCCCAAACGTGCACCAGCACTAGCCCAACCTCTAGGCCACACTGGGATCCACCATAACCGCTGTGCACCACAAAAAAATAACGGCGGGATTACCGCTCGCCGTATCACCAAGACCGGTACCACGATTGTCCCGCAACACCATCGCCAGATCATACACAAAGGGGCAACACCACCGCCAGATCATACACAAAAAAATGGTTCCACTGCGACGCAAAAATTCATCAGCACTGCCCTTCAGAAAAATAATGTCGTCGACGTGCCTAAAAGTTTGCAGCGTGACCCCACAAAAAAAATATCGTCGTGGCCGTGCCGCCGAACAGGGAGCGCCTTCCCTTAGGATTAGTAAGGTCTTGACACCGCGGCGGCAGTTCGGCAGCACCTTCCCTTAGGAATCCAACTACCGTATAACGACCATGGAGAAAAATGTTCTCAGGGGCAGCCCGTAGTTTGTATATGCTTGATTGATAAAGAAAGCATTATTGGTGAGGTTTAGAAGTATGCACTTGCAAACGCAATGCAGGTGTGTCGTTTCAACCTGCGGCGAAGGTTGGTTGAAGCAACTGTAACTTCATGAATCCCATCAAGCCTGAGCATCAAGAAGATTGCAAATCGTCGACACACAAGGCTGCCTGTAGACGAAACTGACGAGTCAGAGAGAGAGAGAGAGAGAGAGAGAGAGAGAGAGAGAGAGAGAGAGAGGACGCACAAAGATAAGCCAACACGCTGATGCAAGAACCCGAACGTGACAGGATGGGATTACAAAAACGTGAATGAAGCACATCCCATCAGCTCGGACCGAAAGATGGTGACAACACGCCAATACGTGAATACCAAGCCGGACATCTGGCGAGGGACCCGACATGTTTCGTCCGGCCGCCAGTGCCGAACTCATCAGGGGTCAAAGCGTCACGGATACTAAACCAGTGTGGTTGGCCTTATAAGTACTCTACGAAGGCTCTACCGAAAGACTACTGGGTCTCAATCGTCAACTCCAAGACTCAATCCCGATACGACCGAAAAAAACACAGACCCTGTTTGGACCCTACTTCAGCTAATAGCTTCGAGTGGTCGCACGACCCAAGATAAGGAAAGAATCAAGACCAGACCTAGTTTAGAGCCCCTCAGAATGCTTGCCTACTGACAGACCCAGAAAGAAACCAGACCGAGCCTAGTCTAAAACCTCCGAAACGCTTTACCCACTGCCTACTTCATGAGCCTCACAAAACGCTTTGTCCGCTGACAAACCCAGAGAGAAGCCACACCCAGCCTGGTCTAGAACCCATCGATACGCTTTGCCCCCCGCCTATTACGAGGTATATCAATAACATAGGGCAACCTGTCCCATCCCGTCAGACAATCAACCCAGTTTTTCCACACTCCTCCAAATTTACCAGAAAAATTTCTCAGCACATCATCGAAAAACTCGTCTCTAAATCCCCGAAGTCTCAACTCAACCTTCAATGAGAAGAGAAAACACAACTCAACACCCGACATGCTGGTAAACCGCTTTGCGCGATGCAGAAAGGATCCCACAACCGCCATCTTTTGTTGCTTGCTAGTATAAGAGCATGCATCTTGCAGGTTCTGGAACCGAATGCCCTGCAGAATCCCCCTCTGATTCTTGTGCACGGCAGCACATCTGACTCCCACCGGGTAACTGAAATCCTTAATTACACATCCTAAGAACTCCCAGCAGTTCGAGCGGCTGGTACACTCCAAAACCAAATTTTTGTCGTAACTCTTTTAAAAAAGTTTCACCAAAAACTCTGCCTTAGCCCTCGAACCTGCCTCATCAAGCTTATACTTAGCGAAAACAGAAGCATCGTCGACAAGCCGTAACCCATGAAACAATCTCCGATCCTTCCCAATCGAAGGTAGAAAAACAAACTATGAATGAACACAGAGCAAACAAGCAAGAGTAGGACTAGACGGTTTTCCCATCGGGATACCAACGACCTGCTGCAGAACAACACCACCCACTTTGACGTAGGTATTGCGCAAGTCAAAACTGACACATGCACAGACCGTCTAAAAATCAAGGGAATCCTATCCCTCCTGTCTCCTTCTTTTCTGCAGTTTGACCCCTTTAGCCAAATTTTTAACCAACGCACCACTCATCATTTTCGAAGACTAGAAATCCGTCACCAAATCAACCGCATGCAATATAGATGAGTGCGGTAAGTTGCAGAACATTTCCTTAATATCGAATGCTGCCATTACCCACCCTTCACCTTCCTTCAAGTCAGTGTTAACCCGTTGAATGCCTTCCCGAAGCAAATCCGTATTTTTCAAGTTGAAATGCGCCCCAGCGAGCAAATCCCAAACCATCTGGTTGATAACCCGCGAAACCTTCTTACTAGCCTTAACCCCACATTTGAAAAACGAGGGGCAAATAGGTCGCCGCTTACCCACATCTTTGTGCTTTGGCACGACATATACATCCCCCAGTTTGCCCTTTGCGTCCCCATATCAATCAACAGGTTATCCTCATCTCTAGTGACACGGCAGAACCCAGGGTTGTCTAAAAATAATTTTGAAATTCCCTTATGGTAGATCGATGGGCAACACACCAGAGTATCTTCCGCGTTGTGATCGATAGGCACCTTCACCAGTCCCCGAAATCTTCTCTTCCATTCAAGGACTGCATCTGTAGTGCAGTCGTCGCTACCTTCTCGACGACCATCCTGAAAACATCCCATCAATCCCGTTCTTGAGACCGTGGAGACCGAGAACTCAAGCTCCTGCATCGAACCATCCAACTGTCTCCTTAACTGTGACATCAAGTTAGTCTCATCAGGTCATGGAATGTTCTTATTATTCCTTATCCACGAAGGAACCATATCCCACTCATTAAGCCTGAAGCACACATGTCCACCTACCCTAGGGAAAGTAGCATCCAGATCTGCACACGTACATGCCCCTTCCCTCTCTCTAGCAACCGCCCTAAAATCGAACAGCAGTTCACCTACGCTTTTGTTCTTGAGCCAAACCACTCCCATCCTCCTCGACACCATTGCCTTTCATTCGAACAAGGTGTCAGCTCCCATGATTAGATTAGTACAACACTCACGAATACCTGGTTTGCTCAATCTATCGTCAAACGCAACTCGGACTGTAAGTCTCCGTCGCACATGCACCCCAAATTGTCTACGAATACACCCAGAAAGAATGACCCGTAGGGAATACCGAGAACGCTTAGCAGAAAGACCCCGAATGGCCGAAAACCCGTTAATCAACGTCCCCAGATCCCAAGAGTACAAAATCCTTCGGAAGGCCGGGTCATACAGAAACCCAACCAAAGTAGGAATTAAGATAGCGGACCGAGAGCAAAAAACAACAACAGGATCAAAGATCAGGAACCGCCCAGCCTGCAGCCAACCCTTAGCCTTACGAAAAAGTTCCACCGACTCATCACAACGTACGCCAGAAGAACCTAATTTACATTTTAGCACTTTCCAAGTCTCTGCCAGCCTATTTCCACCGGTACATTCAATGCCAACTTTACATACCTTACACTCCACGCAGTACTCAAGTAGACGAGAAAGAGATGCCGAGACCATTCCATCAGATGAGCGAAAGACGAGATGCGTGCCAAAGGATTGACCAACGACAGTTCTAAAAACAGATCTACTCCGCCTGATATGTTCGCACAACCCAGGTCGTTTCTTCCTTCCCTTCTTTCGTTGATCCCTAAAGTTGAGATAAGTCTCTAGTCCCAACATATCCTCAATAGAGCAACCAAATAAAGGGATCGCAACATAAGAGCCAACACAACATCGACGAAGCCAAGCATACAGACGGTGATTACGTTCTCCACCATCAACAACCTTTAAATTGCATGTACGATACACATGCTCACACCACCTGACGTGCAGGGATCGAGAAGTTGAGCCCACGTAGAGGTGGTGAGACCAGGAGGAGATTAACACATAGACAAGGGGGTCACAACATTCTTCCAAATCATAATCAAAGTGTAGAAGCTCAGATAAATACGAGCCCAATTTCGTAGCCCACGAAACTTCCCCCCTCAATATTAAGCAAATCACAACCAAACGGAAAAAGGCGTTAAAACCCTTATCACGTACCAAACAGTCCTTAGCTAACACTCCCCGAGCAGACGAAAAGGCCGAACACCATGATGTCCAAGACGGAAAAAAGTCATCAACACCTACAGACGAAGGAGGAAAGGAATCTGTCTCAGCAACTGAAGTAGAAAAAGATCTACGTTGTCTACATAGCAAGGCCAATGACCACAAAGTAGCCGCATTCGGGGAATTCACTAGAGTTCCACGGAGACTTCGTCACCGCCGGTTGTGGACTCGTCACGTGACGAATCAATACTGACGACCTCCACTGGTTCCTTATCATATTTCTTCCCAAACGCATTCTTAGTTCGAAATTGCACGATATCCTCAATCATATCGTCCACTTTTTCGGCCTTCAGCCCCGCCTCCTTGCAGATTTGTTCCAACGCAGACTTCCTCAACATCTTCAGAAACTTGGTTTGCTCCTCGACAAACGTAGTACGATCATTATCTCCATGCTTGGGCTATTCCTCACGGTGCGGTGTACGCCTCAACCCCTCCCGATTTGGAGTGGCCTTCCTTCCTTTTCGGGCTTCCAAAGAGCCACAGCCTCCAATCTCTCCTTCAAATTCGTTCCTCCCGGCGTCCTCTCCCTTCCCGCCTCATTAGCATTCAGTTTGCTCATCTGCTTGTGCAGATTGATGACCTCCATCTCAGCTTGCGCCTTCTTTTTCTTAAGCGTCTCCACTTCCACGAAATCCGCTCTGCGCAAACTTTGCAGCTTCCTATATTCAGATTTCCAATTTTCTTGTTCCTGATCCTTGTCGCACGTTCGACGCGGCTTAGGTGACGCACGTGCGTTAGTATCCGGGGGGGTAGACATAGTGATGCTGCCTCGCTTGTTTCCTGGCCGCAATGCCTCATCCTTCCATTGACGCGCTTCAATACGAAGATCTTCCAACTGCCTCTTAAGCCCAGCCAACTCCTGCTCCTTAACTGCCGATTCACGCAGTTGCTGGATCTCATGCTTGAGTGCCACAATCTCGTCTCTCTTACTCTCCTTCTCGTTCACCTGCTTACATAACTCCAAAATCTCCCGCTCGAGCTTGCAGACTTCCCCACCGTCTAGATCACCTCGCAACGCCCGCTTAAGCTCTTCGTTTTCCCACTTCAGCCTGGCGACCTCGTCCTCCCCCTTCGTATTACATTCCCCCTCAGTCTGGCGATTGACCTTGACCGACTGGCACACCGCCTCCATTCGTTTATCGATCCTCGCAGCCATTTCTAATTTCAACTTCTCACGCTCTTTCCTTCACTCCTCCTTTCTCTCTACCTCCTCCTTGGTCTTCCTAGCTCTTTCTTCCTCCTCCTTTAGCTTAGATTCTCTCTTCGTGCCCGCCAAATACTTATTATACACCTTCTCAAGCCCCTCCCGATTGGTCTTCCAAAAATTGTTACGTGGCGGCCCCCCATACTAGTAACCATTATTACGGTATCCACCTCCAGTATTACCAGCTGTTAGCTGAGCCGCCGCATCTCCATTCGCTGCAGGTGCATAAAGCGCGAGCAGAGGCTGCCCAGTAGGGACCGCGTTAGCGCCGGTCGCCGGAGGCCGTTGACCACCGAATCGTTGTGGACATTCTCGACAGAAATGATGAGGCGAACCGCAATTATAGCAGCTACGAGAAGGAAACATACCCGCCATAGTGCAGAATAGAATAGAATAGAATAGAAGAGGATGAAGGTGGGAGTAATAGAGGAACAACGCAGTGTGTCTAAAAGAGTCACCGTCTCATATCAGCCCGCAACCGAGCCATGCTCCCGTAGTCTAATTTGTACGGGGGTTACAACGTTGAAAGGATGGTTGAAGCAACTTCATGAATCCCATCAAGCATCAAAAAGATTGCAAATCGTCGACACACAAGGCTGCCTGTAGACGAAACCAACAAGTCAGAGAGAGAGAGAGAGAGAGAGAGAGAGAGAGAGAGAGAGAGAGAGAGAGAGAGAGAGAGAGAGAGAGAGAGAGAGAGAGAGAGAGAG
>BFEA01000001.1:7851916-7885523 GCA_003427395.1 Chara braunii
AGAGAACGCACACAGAGAGAGAGAGAGAGAGAGAGAGAGAGAGAGAGAGAGAGAGAGAGAGAGAGAGAGAGAGAGAGAGAGAGAGATGGGGAGATCAGATTGGTCCGCAATGGCGGGAACGCTGATGGCAAGGCGGAGACGACCCCTCGACTTGTTAGCATGGACTCTTTGGCTTCCGTTACTCCTACTTACATCGGTGGTTGAAGGTATGTTGTCTGAATCCTCCGTTCGCCCCCTTGTCCCTCCCCTCCCTTCTCTCCTTCTCCTCTCCTCCTCTTCTTTTCTCTTCTTCCAACTTACCTTTCTAGTCTTTGGGCTTGCTGTATCATCTCGTCATCTTCTTTCTCCTTACGTCCAGCCGCCTCCCCCCCTCGTTTCTTTGTATTTTTCCTTTCCCTTTCATTCTCTCCCTAATTGCGCAGCGGCGGCGTGCCAGCCTTGGGAGGCACAATGCCTAGACCCCACTCTTGACCCCTGTTTTAGCTTATTATACACCTACCCATCGAAGCATAGCAAACCTACAATACACTAATAACCCAACTCCCCAACTCCCCAAGCTGTCACACTTGGGGGTCGACTGGTAACGGCTCATGGGGCCAATAGCAGCTCTCAGTACAACTCATCACGGTTTTAAGGGTTTAGGGTTTAAAGGGTTTAGGATTCGGCAGCAGGCTGTTCCCTCACCATAGCAATCTAACACCGTCATTAAGCACATCAGTCTTACACCATCATTGATCACATCAAGGGATCACATTAATCTTATCCATTATCTTATCCATTACCTTATCCAGTGTCTTATCCATTACCTTATCCATTATCTTATCCATTATTGACCCCTTCAAGCTTATCGGAGCGTGCCTGCTCAGTGTTCGAGTCCGATACCTTATCCATTATCTTATCCATTATTGACCCCTTTACGCTTTTTAGCGCGTCAGATTATCGATCTCGAGTAAGAACTTAGCGCATCCGCTATAAGAGGGGACATCAGACGAGCGGCAAATCATCTTGTGTGTGTGTGTGGGGGGGGTTAGTATTCACACTCCCTGACCACCGTCAAGCCGGGTACAGCCGTTCAGCTGCGGCACTAATCTTGCAAACTACTGTAAGTGAAAATGGCGGATAAAGACACGTCAGGTCAGCATCTGCGTTCAGCTACCGTCTTCCCCCGAACATAACGCACCCTCATCACGACAGTATCGGACCGGAAAGATAGCTTGAATGCATTCAGAATCAGCGTGCGTTGTGTTCGGTGAGAGACGGAAGCGATTAGCACGTGGGGTCACCACCATAGCAACTAACTGTCCAGAAGGAGTGAGTGTGTCTCTGTCTGAGCCGCCGACACGTCAGCTCTTGCAACTATGCCGTTTCCTCCTGCCTCAGCTATTCACCAGTGGAGCGGGATGACTATGAGCGGAGAATCTTCGCTCCCATCTTTCCCTTTCTTTATTATTATTAGTTTTTTTTCAATCCGATATTTGCTCCGATTTGATCTCTCCTTTCCGGGCCAGCATTACTGTAGTGTGATTGCCATTGATTGATTGATTGATTGATCCAGGGCGAGGTCCCGCTTGCACGGATTAAGTGTGGAAGAACAGGCCGTCGGCTATCTACTGAGCCGTTGGAATGATTTTAGGAGCACAGCTTATTCCATTTGGCACTGTATATAATAATCGTGTTGTGTATTTTTGCGGCAACTCTGCGTAGATTGCCTGAACGCAGAAGAAGCGGCCTCTTATACGGTCGGTCGCTTTATCGAAAGAAAACGACCACATTGGTCGGCCCTTCGGCCGTCTTCTATCCAATGTGGTACTTCATGAGCTTGAGAAATTTGTCATGCGACCGAAGAGCATTGCCTATATATATATATATATTAATATGTACAATATGCGAAATAATATCATACAGAAGAAGATTACAAAAAAGAGAAGACCACAAAAGAAATACGATTGAGGATTAGAAAAGACTTTACGGAACAATGTACAAAATAATACACGAAAGAAGATTATCGAAGAAGGATATACAAAAGAAGGATATGCAAAAAAAGAAGAAGAATATATAAAAAAAGAGGAATATACAAAAGAAGAACATACAGAAGAAGAGGATACACCGATACAAGAATGCGCAGAAGGCCAATCATCGTAATCCCAGACTGGTGGGGTCGCGCATTTGCATGCATTAACTAATTAACCGACGGGACCAGAACTGTTACGCGGCTTTTCCATCGTTCTGGAAATGGAAAATCAGTGGGCACTGGGTAGTGGGTACTGGGTAGTGGGTAGTGGTGGGTAGAAGGGAACAGAGATGAAACATGATCACATCAGTTCGACGAAGAAAAAAGGATTCGGAGCGAAATATACTAGTACACGCCAAAAAAAAAAAAAAGGTACTCCGTTCACTTCGGCAATCTCACGAAGATAATCACATCACAACACAACACAACGAGGTATCGGCCATCGAGGATCGATGCCGTTCGCCTGCCACTGAAAAACGCGCATGTTTGGCAGGATGTCAGGATGTCACCGCCTGCGCTTCCATCTTAGACCCACTGGTAACCACTCAGTGACACCAACTCAGCAGGACTTGCCCGCTGCACCATGCACCGATAGCTTTGTCTTTGGGGAAAAAGTAACTGGAGGAAATGGAGTTATCAGGCATGTACACTCAGTCAGCAGGACTTAGCCGCTGGATCACGCACGGATAGCTTTGTGTTTGGGGAAAAAGCAACTGAACTGGAGGAAAAGAGATTACGTATGGTAAGTTCTGTGCGAGCTCCTTCTTTTTGCCCCCTAATTACTGGCTGGTAAGTGAAATTGTTACGTGAATGCAGTTATCAGGCATGTACACGCATATCTCACGGCTTTCGGCTTCCGCTTTCTTCTTCTTCCCGTCCGACGGGTTTCTGCTAAAGGACGGCTGACAATCATTTCTCTCTCTCTCTCTCTCTCTCTCTCTCTCTCTCTCTCTCTCTCTCTCTCTCTCTCTCTCTCTCTCTCTCTCTGTGTCTCGGGTAGACCTCCAGCAGCCTCCTCCTTTATCCGCCAGCCCAGCGGCACTTCCTCTCATCATCAACTCAGTGCAAACGAGCGAAGTGTCAGATGGTAGTAGTGGCCCGATACCCCAGTTTCTTAATGATTTCATAGCTAAATCATTTTTACGTATGGGTATGAAGTTTCTTTGAAAACTTTCGACAAAGGTGGTCTTTCCATTTTGGGTCCCTATGGAATGGAATTTCATTTCCACCACATTTACAAAATGCAAGGCTAGGAGCGGTTCTTTGGGGGGTGGGGTTCTAGCAAGCGCGATGCTCTTTCTTTTTTTTTTTCATTGGAAGAAATCCCTTCCTTCCTCACCTTCCTTTTGCCATCCACCTTTTAAGTTTTTCAGTCTAACTTTTATCTTTATCTTTGTCTTAGTTATTTAAAAATTAAAATAAAGGAGCGCGATGCTTTCAGTTTTTTTTTAATCTATGGGACAAATTACAAGTAGTACATAATAACAATTGTGTAACACTATATTGCGTCTTTCTTCCCGACTCTCAAGGGCCTGCGACCCATCAATGACGCGTGCATGCATCTGACTGCAGGAGCGAGGTAGCACTAGCAAACAGGAGTAGATTGAACGCCTGAATCTGGACGTGTTTGTGGAGAGGTGCAGAAAATCGCGACTGATTTGCTTTTCTGCATCTCTGCATAAGAAAACACATCCAGATTCAGGCGCTCATTCCAGTCCGCGTTGCGTGTGGATCCTCGCCCCACGTGTGTAGTAGCTGCTTGTCATCTCGCTCGATCGTACATTTTTTGCTAATTCAAAGGCCGTTTTTTTTTTTCGCACTTTAGTATTATTTATTTATTTACATATATATATATGTACGCAAGAGGTTCTGAACAGGGGGAGTTGTAAGGAAGAAGATAAAAAAAACGAATTCAGTTTTTCTTGTTTATCTTGTTTTGTTTTTGTTTTTCGCTTTGGCGCTCTGATATCATGTGACAATATATATAGGGTTCAGCCTCCTGATGAGTCTGTGAAACTCCGACGAAAAAAAATTTCACATCCCCTCCCTCGTTTGTTGTCCTCTTCTCCCTCCCTCTCTGCATACGGTTTACCGGGCAGCTCTGTTTGACGATTCTGTTTGAGGATATATATATAATATATATATACTGGTTTGTTGTCCTCGTCTCCCTCTCTGCCTACGGTTTACCGGGCAGTTCTGTTTGACGATATATATAGTATTATATATACTATATACAAAACCAAGGTCTGTGTAGAAAGGGCATTTTGGCGGGAATTGGCGCACATTGTGGATTGGGTCTGTGGTAGAAGGGCATTTTGGCGGGAATTGACCCACAATGCGGATCGACTCCCACAGTTATTAACTTTTTCAAACCGAAACAGACAGGTTTCACACATTTTCTTTTTTTTTTGTGGGTGAAAATACGCCCATTTTCTGTCTCCTTGCGAAAAACTAGTTGTTGGGGAAAAAAAAAAAAAAAAGTTGTCAAAAACACGTTTCACTTCTAAATTTCAATCCAAAAATCTTTGTTCTATTCCCATCTCGGAGTTCGGTTTTGCTATGCACTCGGCATCTTCCGCCCTCTCTTGTTCCCAGATTCGTCTCCCTGCTTGCCTGCCTGCCTGCCTGCCTGCCTGCCTTATCAGAACCCCTCGTTGCCTTATCCAATCCTCTGTTTGCCTTATCCAATCCCCCGCTCCTTGCCGTGTCCAATCCGCTGTTTGCCTTATCTCAAATGATGATTGCCTTATCCATTCCGCTCTTTGTCATATCCAACCCGCTTTTTGCCTTATCTGAAACGTTGATCGCCTTACCGAGAGCGCTGGTGGCCATATCAGAAACTCTCGTTGCTATATTTAGAACCACTCGCTGCGGCAATCCATGTGCCTCTGGAACCAAGGCCTCGTAATTGATTTTGTTTTCTCTCTTCTCTCTTCTCTCTCCTCTTGTGTCTTGTGTCTTGTATCTTGTGTCTTGTGTCCCGTGTCTTGTCTCTTGTCTCTTGTCTCTTGTCCTCTTGTCCTCGTCCTCTTGTCTCTTCGCCAGTAGCAGGTCGTGCTCAATCTCTCCCCTCTCCCCGCTCCTCCACGTTAAGGTCTTCGCCCACCACCTGTTGGAGTTGTTTCCTTACAGATCATTCATCCACACGGCCATCAACGATTCCCACATTTTTGCCGCCCACGCACTCTTGTGCACAGGTGGTTTCCTCTGCCGAAACTGAAGCTGAAGCTGCTGGGAGGAGCACTAATCAGTCGTTGAAGCAGCAGATGCTCTCTCCTCTGTCAGAATCCCTTCTGACCGCAGTGCTCACTCTCCTGCCTGCGCACCTGAACCCAACACTTGTCTTCGCGAATCCTTTGCCCCCTCTGCAGTGTGTACCCCTTCACCATCGCTCCCCACCCGCAACCTACACCAGCATCCTTCGCATACCTCGTGGTAACCCCATGGTTGCCTGCAGAACTGGTAACCCCACTGTTGGTGACTTGGTTACCTGCATACCTGGTAACCCCACCCAATGGTGGGTTATGGGTTATCTGCATATTACCTGGTAACCCCATGCCATGGTAGGTTACCTGCATACCTGGTAACACCCACGGGGTTACCTGCATACCTGGTCACCCCATGGTTGGTGTCCTGCATGCCTGGTACCCCATGCTGCTATCTGCATACCTGGTAACCCCATAAGTTACCTGCATAACTGGTAACCCCATGGTTACCTGCGGACGTAGTAACCCCATGGTTGCCTGCATAACTGGTAAGTTGTGGTAACCCCAGGGTTACCTGCCTGGTATCTCCGTGGGGTTACCAGGAGGGGGTTACCTGCATTCCTGGTAACCCTATGGTTGGTGTCCTGCATGCCTGGTAACCCCATAGATTTACCTGCATAACTCGTAACCCCAGGGTTACCTGCATGCCTGGAAGGCAATCATTGTACTACGAAAAGGAGGCGGCTTTGCTGCATGGGACCACCACACCTCGAGGCGGGTGACCAATGCTTCTCAAGTCGAGACCACTGACCATTAGCTTCACGGACTTAGGCATGTTGTTCATATCTCTGGATGTTACTTGGCCATGATTCATGAGCCCGATTGCTGGGACTGGTCGGATGATCGATCATGTTGCAGTCCGGGCTGTACGTCCCGTAACTTATGTTGAGGGTATCGTCTGTGCACAGCGGATCCAGTGACACAGTTTCATTCCTCCCGTTTCTCCTACGCAGTGTACTGCATCATGGATCATATGCCCACTCCCTGTTCTGGAACAGAGAACTGGGAAAGCACTCTGTGGCCAGACGGCCAGATGTAGTGGATCTGTGTTTGCAGAATGTATTGTCGATTTCGAGCAGGTTCTGCTCTTTTTGCCACCATCAAGGTCAGAGGCATCATCTATTCACCCTTGATATGTATACCTGTTGCATCTTGAAATTCGCTGTAGTTATAGCTCTCTCGGTTCATCTTCCCCCTGCACCTCTCCTCTGAATTGACCGTAAAACCATCACACTGTGGAATCCCCTCGCTACTGGGCTCTCCTCTCACACCTCTAGGCATCACCTGCTGCTGCTCGCCCATCCACTTCAATGCTTTGTCCCGACCATTTCCACACTCCAAGACTGCACGCGTGGTAACACAGAAACGTGCGGTTCTACCACTGAATAAATGCACACCTTCCGCTTCAGACAGAGTGAGTATGGGTGTTGCTGTATGTGTTGCTGGAGAGGACACCTCCAGTTGCGATATTAGACTTGCAAAGAACCTTCCGAATTCGCTCACCGATTGCTCACCACATGTCCAGGCATGGAGCACCCACTGTCTGTCTTCACGTGAATAGAACGACCGGTCGTTATAATCGTATTTGGTGCAGCTGTCAGTCTAGATACAGCGATAATGACCGGGCTTTCCATTCAGCGGCATATCCCAGGTACTCACCTCTCTCTCTAAGTCTAAAAAGCCTACTTCTAAACTGGTATGCCACGAACCCTCGCAAACCTCACAGGAACACCAGTTCTAGCTCCTTGACGAGATCAAGCCGACACGCACTACCAGGTCATTGCTCACATGTCATGCAGCTTCCAAACCCCCCCCTTCTTGCTTGTTTCTGCTTGTGATAGACAGGTGACTCCCCGTGGCCCTCGGTTTGTCTCGTGTATCGATAAACTCCATTCCTAGTTTTGGGGCATGCGTATCAACCATGTTGCCACTGTTCTGTTGAGCAAGGTGGCAATCGTTTGGACTTCTGAAGACTCTGATGACAAATGGTCTTTTGACAGTTTCTGCTTCCTTTGTACAGTTCCCGGTTTCAAGCAGTTTTCCTTCATTCTGTTGTTGTTGCTGCTGCTGCTGTTGTTTTCATTCACAGGAGCGTGCTCACTTTTTCCTAGTTTCTGGTGTGACGTTTTATTGTGTTATTAAGGAGTGGGCAAGCATACGCTTTGTTTTGTTAGACATTTTCCTGCTCGAACCACAAAGCGAATGCTAGATCTTTATGCAGTGCATTTTTTCCAATGCTTTCATTCAATCCATTGGAAACCTTGCACATCACAAAGATCTAGCATTCACTATTAGTTTCCCCTTTCGTGTTTTCCTTTTGATGCATGGGCCCTTAGGAGGGCCCTTAGGACCCTCACAGTGTGCCTAACAAATGGTTCACCGGCTGCACCAGGGATCACAAAACCTTCATATGATGATATGAGACTATTGAGTTGCGTTGAGGCCATGGGCACTATTCTTGAGCCCCATTGTCTTCATTTAGGCACAATTTTCTGGGGCAGAGCTCCTCCTCCTGTGGCCCACTGCCTTCCTTTTGCCCTTCCAGGGCATGGTTGAATGAATGATCACATCATACTTGTTGCCGAGTTGGTCATCGGCTTTGCTCCTTCGTTCTTCCATCCTCCATTCCCTCCCTTTTCTGTCGCCTGTTCTGTTTCTCTTTTGACCTCGGACACTCGCTCGGAGAGTCGGAGATATTTCACTGGGGACTGCAGAAGACTTTTGCCAGACACCCGGAGATTCGTTCATTCATTGTCAATTGGTTCGTTTTGCCTGTTTGTAGCTGGTGTTAGCGATCACGATACTCTGTGCATGATCAGGCTAGTTGTCATTGCCAGCCAGCCTAAATCTGGTTGGAAGACGCTGCTCTGTTTGAAGATTTCTGACGCTTTTGCATTTGTTCAATGTTGCAGGTCGAGCTGAGTGCCTGAGTGGGACCCTTTTGCATTTGCCGGCACCACCCTGATTGCCATTTGTCGCCATCATCGCCATCATTTCGTCCATAAGTGCAGACATCAGAAGGATCATTGCCACCATTACCACAGTTGTCGCTTTCATTTCCGTCAGTGCAGACGACTTGAGCATTATCGCCACAACTGAGAGTACCATTGTCATCGTCATCATCGCCGGTGATGGTTCTCTTATCTGTCTGTGACAGGCCCTTGTCCACACGGTGCATGCTCTTGTTGCACGTGTGAGGCAGTGCCTTTTGACCTTAGATCTCTTCAGATCAGCTCATCTAATGTTGTCGGACGCCGGACGGTGCCTGCCCGCTCGTCCAATGTTGTTGGATGGTGCCCACATGCTGCTTCATTGCAATCATAGGAAAGTGTTGCTGTAGAGGAAGACGATATTGATGCTGCTTCTCTTTGCGAGAGTTACCTGCATAGGGCCCTTCAAACCACTAGTACACGGCCCCAGCCTTGCGGAAACAAAACTCGTTGCCCATCCGAAAAAAGTCGGGCTGGGGCCGCCATCGATAAATTCAATTGGCGGCCTTTGTCATGTTTCGGCCTCTGGAAGCAGCCCGCGGCCAATGTATGGCGTGTACTGGTGGTTTAAGTTTCCAGTTATCAGAATGCCCAATTCAGAACGTCCCGGGACAGATAATGCACCCGTCCGTGTACTCGTCAGGTACATATTCTCGCAGGGCGTTCTGGCTATTTCAAAATCACTGGGACCTGTGTTAGGTAGCGCTCCTTCCATGTTTTGATTTTTTTTAAATTTTTGATTTAACATCACCCGGCTGTGCTACAAGGGGTGGTAAGAGCATCCTCCCGTAGCACTAGCCCGCTGATGGCTCCTGAGTCCTGTCTATTGGTGGGGAGCTGCACCTGCTGGAAACCGGGTCCGGAGTCCCAGATACATAGGACAATCAGACACAGACCGGGGCCATTACCCGGCTTTGCCTCAGGATGAACTTCTCATGTACTTAGGATAGGCAGTCCTCCCTCCCAACCACAATCCAACTGCCTCTTCAGCTCCCAAGGAGCCGCCAGTTTGAAAGCATTCCAACAAGCAGTCACTTTCCCCTTTCACTCCCCCCAAATCCACTGAAGGTTCACCAAGGAGAGAGGGTGTGGGGGGAAGGAGCCCACTTTCGGGAAAAAAAAGAAGTCTTTCCCTATCCAGGGGCCAGTTTCTGCAGGATCAGGCCTTACTCTTTCTTGTTTGTCACCTCCCCCAGGAGCCAGTTTGTTGCAGCACTCATCCTTGCCGTTTTCTCTGCCTGGTCCCCGTTCTCCCTCCTTTTCCCTGTGCTGCCTCCTACCTGCCTGCTCCCTCCTCCCCAGATCGACGTGGTGATTGCTAATACCTGCTGCTTTGCCTCCTCCATGTCAACAGCAGGTGGCTTACCGTCACCCTCCACTGCCGTTGTCTGCATAACTTTCCTGTTTGTGGGATAGTTTCTCCCATTTTCTCAATTTTGACCAAGTGCCAAAGTGTGTGCGACAAATGATATCCGATCCTGGGAAGGACATTCCGTCACATCGTTCACACAACATCAAGCCGGAGTTGTGTGATGGTGGCAATGCTTCTTCTTCAGACATGCAGCAGGGAAGTAGCATGATGTCCAGGTTCCAGTTCTTACTCACAACTTCTCGAGGGTGTACATGACAATGTCTACCTAGAAAGCATCCATCGTGTACCGACTGCGGACCTCAGTGGCTGACGTACAGTGGGGCCGGAAGAAAAGAGTCGAGCGGCAGGGAGATTAGGAAGTCAGCAGGAAGAAAAGGATGCAAATTTCCATCCTTTGCTGTTATCTGCCTAGAGGTTACTGTTTTCCCGCCCAATTAGCTCGTATCTCCCCCATCACAGGGTTTTAGTACTTAATACCCTCATTTGCTCCTCGCAAGGCTGAGGGCTGAAGGATGGCCTCCTTGGGGTATTTCTTTTGTAGATTTCGACTGGGAGTTGATGTTGACCGCCTGATTGTGACCATCAGATTTCCCAACAAAGACATAGGCATAGCCCAGTTGGGGCATCCTCCCATTCCAATGGGGCCTGCAATAGGAGAAGGCATGCCCCACTGCAATGGCTATCTGTGGAGGGCCATTTTAGGTTCCCTGGTTTTGGTTTGCAGAACATTTAGGACAGTGGAAGGGAGAATAGGTGGGGTTGGCACTTGGTAGCATATGGGAACCTGCAGACCTCCAAGTCTCACATGGTTGAAGACGCGTGCTTACTCCCTTGACTGTCGAGTGCCGTGCACCCTTGATTCTCAGGCAGAACACTATGCACATTGGTGAAGTACCTTTCCCTCCAGCCTGGAACTCAGGGCTCATAATATGACCTCCTGATAATCTCCGTGGTCTACCTTAAGCCTGAGGATGTCCAACTGCATGCTGCGCCAAAAATCTCAGGAACGCCCCTCGGTCACAGATTATGGTGGACTGAATGAAAACCACCTCTCACGTAAGGGTAAGCCCTTGACACCATGTACAGCATCGGAAACCTCGCTCGTATTGAGCTTCCGGTGTTCGTTCTGCTCCATGTTTCAAGTTCTGCACCAATGGCAAACCCTTGGCCTGGTCATCTGGATCTGTGTGCAAGAAACCCCATTCTTGAAGGGTAATGTGCTCTGGAGACGAGCCATAGGCCTATGGAGGCCAGTGGCTTGGAGTTTGTTGTGTTGTTAATCTGAAAACCTCACGCCCAAGTTCGGCCAGCACATGCTAGGCGAGTTTCACATGAAACTGGTCAGTAAAACTGTCAAATTCCTGAACAGTTGGCACAGACAGAGGAGACGAGCCTGCCCATTAAACCAGCAGTACCCTCTTTTCCCAAACTAACATGCGGCTGGCTGCAGGCTCGGTCCAACAGGTCTTTTTTCAGCAGTACCCTCTTTTCCGTAGATATCAGGAAAAAATATCTGCAGTACTCAAAAATTTTGTTTGTACGGGCACTGCGGCCGCTTCAGGGCTTCTTACTGTAGGTATCTGCGGCCTCTGTGTACCCAGGAGCTTCCCCCTCCCCTCCCCTTCCCAGCAAGACAGGAAACTGGTGATTTAAACCACCAGTACATGCTACACATCGGCCGCCGGCCTCGTTCGGAGGCCGAAACATGACGACAGTGGCTGATATTTTATCGACGGCGCGCCGGCTCCGACTTTTTCGGAGTAGGTGACGAACAATTCTCCACAAGGCTGGGGCCATGAACTAGCGGTTTAAGACTCGGAACTCATCAACACCTCTCTCAACCAGGTGCATTAGAGGGCAAAGTGTGCGTGAGCAGACGGGTGAGACATAAGCAAGGGACTGTAACAGCCCCAAGCGACGTGGTCTCCACGTTGACAACAGAAGTTTGCTAGCGAGGGTCGGTCATGTGTGGTTGCTGATGTTGCATCAGGTGGCTGTGACATGCTATCAGGATGTTGGTTAGGATGTTGGTTATGTTCTTTATATTCTGTGTAGAGGGTGGGTTTCTCCCCAATTTTGCCAGAGGACCTTGCCACATTACCGATGAGAAGGAAAAAGAGCAAGTGCTGCTTCCCACAGAAGGTGGCCAAATACATCCAGTACTATTTAGAGTAACACGAGTATCTGGCCAACTTCTGTGGAAAGATGCATTCACATTCATTTTGTTTCGTGAGTAGTGCGGCAAGGCCCGGAAACCCTGGCTGGTGGTGTGCTTGCTGATGGTTGCGTCAGGTGCCTATATCATGCCATCTTGAGCCCATTTCCGTTGATTATATTTTCTGCAACAGGGTGAACTTCCCCACACTTATCCCTTCAATGCCCACCGACCATTGCTACCTCTTCGCCCGAATAGAGCGCCTGGTCATTATCCCTGCATCTGGACTGAAAGTTGCCCCAAATACGGCTGTAATGACCAGGTGAAGAGCCTAGTGCTTGGTGGGGAAGGGAAGGTTGTTAGCAGCAGGATCACTAGGAGATTGGCAGTGGTGCTTCACAGGACAAGCCAGAATAGATGTCAAGGAAGGTGCAAAAGCTGCAGGAGCAAGTAACTTGAGAACTATGGGTGCAAGAAAAAGCATAAAATATGGCACTGCTCACATGTGATAAGCCCGTAAATTAGCTGCAGTCAAGACAATCCACCAAATTGGCAGTAACTTGAGAACCTGTAGTAAAAGTGATTTTCCATTTGCTTGGGAAATCTTACCATCCACCAAATTGGCAGCAGCTGTAAGTACCTAAGGTAATTGCATGATCAATCACAATCACATGTACCTGTTTGTTGCCGTTATGCCTTTCCAGAGTCCACTTGTCGAGGTTATACATTGTTCCAACTTTCATATGGGACGCTGGGCCCAGTTCCCAGCACGTGCTGCTCCCCACGAATAGACTGGAGCAATTGTTAAAAAAGAAAAAAGGAAAAGTTTTTATACATTGTTCCTGTTGCGCTAGCTCCATTAATAAACGTATATGATATTTTTGGCTGCTCATTCAAATGTTTTGGTGGACAGCGTTACCTAGACACCGTCCTATCTCCAGGTAGTGTGGTTCGCCAGGTGGTGTGGCCTACTCGTGATTATATTTTGCCCTGTCTGCTCAGCATCACAAACAATAGATCATTGAGTGCATGCAAGGGTGTGTGTCTGGCTTTTGCGGTGCATCCACACTAGGTAACTGGTTGTTACCTAGGTTGATTTTCTG
This sequence comes from Chara braunii, assembly GCA_003427395.1. Taxonomy (NCBI): domain Eukaryota; kingdom Viridiplantae; phylum Streptophyta; class Charophyceae; order Charales; family Characeae; genus Chara; species Chara braunii. Next base: position 7,864,814 of record BFEA01000001.1, read on the forward strand.
GGCACCCAGGAACGAATGTCGTGCCCACGGTCACGCAGGAACCCCCGGGCAGGGTCCCAAGCAGCCCCAGCGCAAAATTAAAGAACTTTTAGAAAAACCTAAAAATTATGGGGGGAAAAAATGTTGTGAAAAATTTAAATGCAAACAACTTTTGGCTGAGGGTTACCTTTGAGGTCACATTGCAAAGCCACTTGAGGCATTCATGCATTCGTAAACATAGATACACCTTCAATTGCGAGGATCCGGGTCCTTGGCAGGCATAAGGGGCCCCTGTTGCATCTGTGCCCGCCCTAAGTGAAGGCGGGCCTAACAAATCACGAGAAGCCCTCGGCTGTCAATTTCGTATTTGGGGTCCAGGAAGTTTCGTCGTGCCAGTTGGTTGAAGGAAACACAGGCTGAGCAGCGAAGAAATTCCCAGGCCTTCTAGGCTTTTCCGAAAGCGCATGCCCTGGGCGAGATTCACAGCCTCATACACAGAGTTGGGAGGCCCAACCGAATGAGGCCCAGTAGCTGCACCAGAGGCGCAGCATCCTGGGGCCTACCGGAAGCTTCTGGGCCCAGGCCCAGGCCAGCCAGGCTGCAAAGGCAGGCAGACACTTTCCATATAGGAAAGAGCTCGCTGCCTGGTGCCTCATTCGGGCACTTGCATGCTAGCCGCAGTGCTGCTGGAGCGGACGCTCGCGGGCTGTGGCTAGCGCTGAGAGGCAAGGTGGGGGCACGTGCGGTCATATGCAGGGAAGGGCGCTGCTGAGGGCAGCGCCATAGCCCATCCTCCATAGCTAGGTGGGCTTGGTCTACAGTGAGGCGCAGGGGGTGGTCTTCGGGTGTACAGAGGGAAGACGTGGGTGTATGACAAGGGAGAGAGAGAGAAGGATGATGATGATGATGTGAGGGCACATACCTGGTAATGGCGATGGTCTGCTAGGGGCGACATCTTCAAGTACTTCGTTGGCTGCTGACGTCAACAGTTGCATTGTCAATTAGTCGGGTAGTAGTAGCTGTGTAGGGAGTAGGCTGGGCACCGAGCGCCAAGTAGGGAGAAGGGCCTGGATACATATGTTGGTGGTGGCGAGAGCAAGCTCTCACTGGGTTGACATTGGTTTTCAGTGTTACGATTCTCCATTGGTGTCATATTGGTGCAATGCTGCTTCCTGAACACTGTGACACGATCTGGCTTTTGATGTGATTGTGCAATCTGTGTATTGTCATCTCGCTACTGCTCATTTTCCTTGCAATTTGGTGTCGGAGCTGGTTCGAACTGCGCTTCATTGATTCTTCGCAGTAACCGTTTGGTGCTTCGCATGAAGCATGGGCCAGTGATAAGGCTTGGGCGTTGAATGTAGGGCGGCCCAGGATCGTGTGGGCGCGCCAAGAAGCTATGTGGTGACATTAGGGGTGTATGCTGGATGATTAGAGCTCGCTGATGTGGCATTTAAGCCGAGGTGGAACTGCATTATGCTGTTGGTTGTGCCAAGGCAAAGACCGGTCATCATAAGTACACATCAGGTTGCCGGTGAGAAATCTGTGGTTGGATGCAGCATTACGAGGTACATTGCTCTCTTCCTTATCTACCCTCTCCATTACTTCTTACCGTGAGGAAGTGAGTTCTGTCTTGAGAGTCCTCTCGATGTGAGGTGTCGCGAGCGCTCAACCTTGAGAGTCGACATTCTTCCTGGGCAGCAAGCTGGTGGGAGATGGGTGATGCCTCTGAAGGGCCCTCTAGTGGGCCTCTGGTTGGCCTGTTCTCACAGGCCTGTGTTCTATTCGGGGCAGTCCAGTCCAGGCCGGTACCTCTGTCGGTACCAGCCAGTCCAATCCAGTCCCGTCAGTCCGCTGGGGTATACCCCAACCGTTGTTTGTATTCTCTCTCATTCTAAACTTGCACGATTTTGGAGTACGTGCGTTGGAGTCTTGCGTGGGAGCTGCGCTGTGTCATCTCGCTCCTCCCTCATCCTCCATCTCTATCTGTATCCCAGGCGGAGCACCTTCCCGGTGGGTCCGCCACACTGGTATCGGAGCGGGAACGGTCCCCGCCCCCACCCACCACACCGCACATACGGGAAACAACAAATCCCAACAGGCTGTTTTCGCGGAAAACAGAGGGAAAAAAGGCGCAGCAGCACGAGAGCGACACGTGGCGAAAAGGGAACTAGCGTCACGACGCGTGCGCGCAAGCGTCAAGGCCGCCGCCGCATCAAGCACATGCACACGCCACGTGCCCACGCTGCCCCACCGCCCCGCCCCGCTCCCGGATTTATATTATCAAAATTCGGGATCTCGCTGCCACTGGGGTTTGAACCCAGGCACCTGCTGGGCTATGCGCGTGCGTAGCCACTCTCAGAACACACCCACCACAATGCATGGGTGGCCTTGTAATGCGGCAGACTCGTGTTGAAGCGGTGTCGTGCTGGCTATTTACACCCCCCCCCCTGGCGAGCAGCGAGCAGTGGCCAGCAGAGGAGCAACGGGGCTGCTATTTGCCCCCTCCCCCCTGTGTGGCTGCTGCCGCCTGTGCACGTGGCCACCTGCAGTGCCACGTGGCAGCTTGCCGTGGACCTGAAGACCCCCTGTTTCAGGGGCTGCTTTATAGTGGTGACGGTCTGCTCACACAGCAAACCCTAGATCTGCAGATCTGCAAAACTGCTGCTAGGGGCTGATCAAGATCTCAGCCCCCTCTCTCCTCCAGCTGGCTTGCTGCAGCGAAGGCCAAGACCCTCCTGGTCTTGGTATACCTTGTGCCCTTGGAAACACCAAGGGCCAGGTATCACTTCTCCCCTCTCCCTACTAACCCACTTTCTCTCCTTTTCTCTCTCTCCTCTTACTCATACCCCTCTCCCCACCCCACCTTTTCTCCTACCACCCACCATTTTTATTCCATTCTATTCATTTCTTTTCTTTTTTTTCTCCTCTTCTCTCTTCGCTTCTTGATCCCTCTCCACCTTTCCCCATCCCTCTCTCTTTCATTCTCTCACCCTCCTCTCCCCCAACTACCACCACATCATCCCCTTACCTCCCACTTCCATCTTTTTCTCTCTCCCACCCATTTCTCTCTTCTTTCCTTCACCTTTTCATCCCCCTTCCCCCCAACTTCGAAATTTTCTGTTTTTTTCATTTTTCTTCTTTTTATTTTCTCTTGATTTATATTTCCTCTCTTTTCCAAAAAAAAAATAAAAAATTGAAATATCTTATTCCCCACCTTCTTTTCTGATTTTTTGATTTATTGCCTTCCCCACTTCAGGCGTTGGCCAAGGCTAGTGACCTGAACATCGCCTCGCAGACACATTCAGACCCACCGACGCTCTGTTCGAGAGATGTGTCTGAGTCTTTAGAAGAGTTGCAGTCTGAGTGGTCAGAAACGGACCCTAGAGACTCTTGGGCGATGATTAGTAGAGGTCCTAAGGGCGAACATTTCGTGGTAGAAGTCAATGTAGGTGGCCGCAAAGTAGGAGCCTTCGTAGACATAGGCTCTACACGGAATTTCATCATTCGTGCTTATGTGAACAGATTGCGCTTAGGGGACCAAGTGCAGCGGCTTAACAGAACTGTAGCCTCTACGCTAGCCGACAAACATCAGATGGTAGTTAAAGACTATTCCTTCTCTTATGGAAGAGGGGAAGTGAGACACAATCTCATTCCTCGTTTGCTGCGAACTGCCCTTTGATATGTTACTAGGCATGTACTACCTCGAGGTTGCTCAACCTCAATTCGATTGGGATAGAAAGGTGTTGATCCACGAGCTGCCCAACGGTAGAACCGTTAGATTGCAAAAGTTCAAAGCTAGCAGTCCAGTGAAAACCTACGGGTGCATGTGGGCATCTTCTTTCTATAACTACTATAAGCAAAATCGCGAGGAGGGCGTGTATCTAGTCTTTGTCTTTGAAAAAAGGGGAGACCGTTAAAATACCCCCTGAGATAGAATCAGTCGTCGCACAATTTTTCAACCTTTTTTAGGAGCCCACAGGCGTGGTGGAAAGGGAGGTTGTCCATGCAATAGAGGTCCCAGGTAGTAAGGTGCCTAGAGGACAAATCTATAAGATGTCTCCCCCGGAGTTGGATGAGTTTCACCGCCAACTCAAAAAGCTCACAGAAGAGGGATGGATTCGGCCTAGTACCTCCCCTTACAGTGCGCCAGTCTTATTTGTCCCTAAGAAGGGAGGTACACTGAGACTGTGCATTGACTATAGGGGCCTCAATGTCATCACTGTTAAGAATGCGGTGCCCCTACCCCGCATCGACGACCTATTGGACAGAGTGCAAAAATGTCGATACTTTACTAAGATAGATATAAAATCCAGGTACCATCAAAATGCTATTAGATTTAAGGACCAACACAAAACCGCTTTTCAGATCAGGTATGGTCTGTACGAGTTTGTGGTGATGCCCTTTGGCCTATGCAATGCTCCTGGGACATTCCAGCGCGTGATGAATGGGATCTTTCATGAGGACTTAGACAAGTTTATCGTCGTGTACCTCGACGATATTCTTACCTTTAGTAGGACTGTAGAGGAGCACGCTGAGCACTTAAAAATAGTGTCAGGTCTCCTACGACAACACCAGTACAAGGTTAACTTGGAGAAATGCGAGTTCAGTCGCAGCAAGATCTTGTACTTGGGTCATGAAATCTCCGCGGAAGGGTTGAGGCCGGACGATGCCAAAGTGGCCAGCATATGTGACTGGCCCAGACCTCAGACTGTGACCGAGGTTCGATCGTTTTTGGGGATGACGGGCTACTATCGTCCGTTTGTTAAAAACTATAGTACTATAGATTCCCCATCAACAGATCTAGCTCGACTCGACACCCCTTCGGAGTGGACTGAAGAGTGTGAAGCGCAGCAGTTGACGAAAACGACAGACTGACTTCGAGATAAACACTCGTCGAACAACTCATACATCAGAACAAAGACAATGAATGGAGACGAGAAATGTGGAAGAGTGGAAGAGCAAGTAGAGCATAAAAAATGACGAGAGAGAAAAGGACAGTAAGCGCAAGTGCATGTAACCTGGACGCGACGTAATATTAAAAATATATCAATGACGTACAGCGGTGTGACCCGACATGTTTCGGTTGGCCCGCCAACCAGCCATCCTCAGGGGTCTTAGTCGCCGCAGAGTGCGATGAGAAATACAATGCACTACGTATTAATAGTGAGAGAAACAACTTCCTCACCAGCCACCGCTGCACAGAGAGATCACGCCCTAAGCTGAAGAACCAGAGAAAGCACAAACCACTACAGAAAAGAAACTAGTCCTAGAAATGTACGAAGTTCAGAAAAAAAAGTCCATGAATCAGACCTGCTACTCGTGAACCGACGTCAGATTTACCTAAGTCGGTAGACGTCCAACAGCAACGCCAGACTTCGTCAGAACCCGCGTATTGATGAAAAAATATATACCAAAAAACCAACGATGGTTCGAGCCCGAACACCTTTACGTCCGGTTCCAACGAACAACCAAGACGAACCTTCGATTGTTTATAAGCGGGTCCCCCTACATAAAACTACAAACTTTGAATACGCGGCCTTCAAGAAATTGAAGTACGCGCTGACCTACTACGGAGTCCTCAGACTTTCGGATTCTGAACAAGCCTTTATTGTGACCACAGACGCCAACCAATATGGCATAGGTGCGGTCCTTGCGCAAAAGGAGGGGAAAAAGTTGAGACCGATCGAGTATATGAGTAAGAAGATGCCGTCGTAAAAGCTATTCAAATCCACGTATGAGTGCGAGCTCTATGCCCTATATAGACCACTGGTTCACTGCAGACATTATCTCCTAGGCAGATTCTTCTATGTGAGATCTGACCATGAGACCTTGCGTTGGATCAAGACGCAGCCTCTGCTCTCTGACGCACTTAAGCGGTGGATCCAAGTGATAGACATGTATGACTATCAACTTGATCCAATCAAGGGAGAATACAATAAAGTGGTTGATGCACTATCTCGTCGGGCAGATTATCTGGGCGCGCTAGTCACCGAATTTGACATATTTAACGATCTAACTCGATATTTGGTGGAAGCCTATAAGCAAGATTCCGTTATGTCTGAAATCATCCGTAAGTTCAACGAGAAGGATAAAGTACCTTCTGACAAATTTACGATGGTAGATGGCTTGCTGTTTCTTGAAAAGGCAGCACATAAAAGACTGTGTATTCCTAATAGTGAGTCTTTGTGTACTTTATTTTTAGGAGAATGTCATGATGCAACTGGTAATTTTGGCTATAGAAAGACATCAGCTAACCTAGTGCAGAAGTTTTTGTGGCCCACAATGATGCAAGATGTAAAGAAATATGTAGAGATCTGTCAAGTTTGTCAACGTGACAAACCAAGGACGCAAACACCTTTGGGATTGATAAAACCCCTGCCTATCCCTGCTGGACCTGGACAGAGTCTGTCCATGAATTTCATGGATACTCTCGTGACCAGCAAGACTGGAAAAAGACATATATTTGTCATTGTGGATAGATTTATTAAATATGCAAGACTAATTACTATGCTTGAGACAGTCAGAACTGACCTCGTCATCAAGCTTTTTATGGATAACTGGGTACGTGACTTCGGTCTACCTACGTTTATAGTTAGTGACAGGGACATGAGATTCACCAATGAACTGTGGCAAAGTACAACCCAACAGATGGGCACCTGGCTACAAATGACATCAGGGAACCACCCTGAGTCAAATGGCCAGGCTGAACAGATGAATTGTGTAGTACAACACCTGCTTCGACATTACTTCAAGCCAAGTCAGGATGATTGGGACGAGAAGTTGCCTCTCGTCGCCAAGCTGTACAATAACGTTGTGCATAGCACTACTGGCATGACTCCCAACCAATTACATCTCGGTTCGAAGCCCAGGTCAGCATTGGGTTTTCTATTACCTGCACTACAACAAAATGCATCACCTGGCAACATAAAGTTTGTTGTCAAATACGAACAGAGGCTGCAACAAGTTGTAAAGCAGATTAAGAAGGCTCAAGATGCCATGGTTGCATCTGAGAACAAACACAAACGACAATCTAACTTTCAGGTAGGAGAACGAGTCTGGGTAAAATTATCCGAACTGGGGCCAAGAGTTGGGGATTTCACGTAAACTGATGCCACAGTACTTTGGGCCCTCGGAGATCTTGGACATTGTAGGGGATCAACCAGATGGACCGTCATATGTGATTCGCATTCCTGCACACTTACGTACTCATCCTCTTTTTCATGCATCCAAGTTGGCACTTTCGCTGTCACTGATCAATTTTCCTTTAGGAGATCAATGCTGCCCCCAACCATGGATGAACACTTGGACATTGACGATATCATCGAGCACAAGCCAATGCTTATACCCAAACCTCCAGGAAGGGGTCGACCGCCAAAGCCACAGATGCAATACCGAGTGCGGTTCAGACATCATATTGATCCTCAAGAAGACCGGTGGTTCACAAAAGAGGAATTAATGAAAACTGCTCCCCAAATTATCTACACCTATGAAAGAAATCTGAAAGGGAAGCAGCCTGTTCCATAAGAACTTCTCAAAGCACTATCGAAGTAAAGGAGGAGGGAATGCGAGGATCCGGGTCCTCGACAGGCGTAAGGGACCCCTGTTGCATCTGTGCCTGCCCTAAGTGAAGGCGGGCCTAACAAATCACGAGAGGCCCTCGGCTGTCAATTTCGTATTTGGGGTCCAGGAAGTTTCGTCGCGCCAGTTGATTGAAGGAAACACAGGCCGAGCAGCGAAGAAATTCCCAGGCCTTCTAGGCTTTTCCGAAAGCGCAGGCCCTGGGCGAGATTCACAGCCTCATACACAGACAATTGGGAGGCCCAACCGAATGAAGCCCGGTAGTTGTACCAGAGGTGCAGCATCCTGGGGCCAACAGGAAGCTTCTGGGCCCGGGCCCAGGCTAGCCAGGCTGCGAAGTGAGGCAGGATCTTTCCATATAGGAAAAAGCTCGCTGCCTGGTGCCTCATTTGGACACTTGCATGCTAGTGGCAGCGCTGTTGGAGCGGACGCTCGCGGGCTGTGGCTAGCGCTGAGAGGCAAGGTGCGGGCACGTGTGGTCGTGTGCAGGGAAGGGCACTGCTGAGGGCAGCGCCATAGCCCATCCTCCATAGCTAGGTAGGTTTGGTCTATAGTGAGGCGCAGGGGGTGGTCTTCGGGTGTACAAAGGGAAGACGTGGATGTATGACGAGGGAGAGAGAGAGAAGGATGATGATGATGATGATGTGAGGGCACATACCTGGTAATGGCGATGGTCTTCTACGGGCGACATCTTCAAGTACTTCGTTGGCTGCTGACGTCAATAGTTGCATTGTCAATTAGTAGGGTAATAGTAGCTGTGCATGGAGTAGGCTGGGCGCCGAGCGCCAAGTAGGGAGAAGGGCCTGGATACATATGTTGGTGGTGGCGAGAGCAAACTCCCATTGAATTGACATTGGTTTTTAGTGTTACGATTCTCCATTGGTGGCATATTGGTGTAATGCTGCTTCCTGAACACTGTGATACGATCTGGTTTTCAATGTGATTGTGCAATCTGTGTATTGTCATCTCGCTACTTCTCATTTTCCTTGCACAATACACAAAAAGACTTCATGCATCCACTTTGAGCAATGATCATTACTCCTGGAGCAACACCAATCTCAAAATGTCGAAGTCCGACAGTCTTTGGAGAGCACTGACAAAGCCCAACATGTTTCTGCCAGTCCAGTGCACAGTGTTGTCAGGGGATTTTCCGTCAACCAAAAGGATCAAAGTTGTCCTCCTCATCAGGCCTATACTAATCCTCAACTAACCCTGCTTGTCAACTTCCGCTAATTTTTTTTTTTCTTTTTTTTTTTCCGAAACCTTGACGCAGGGGGAACACTTACCGAGGTGATAAGAGCACCCTTGGTATGTGGGCCCATATTGGAAGGCTCCGTCTATTGGTGGGGAAAGTCCCGCAAAGAAGCAACTGGACAATATTGAAAAGGATTAAAGTTGTCCTGCTCATCAGGCTTATACTAATTCTCAACTAACCCTGCTTGTCAACTCCCGCTAGTCCTAAGATCCCATGGAGGAGCAACTGGACCCAGAAATGTATCGCTGGACTCAACTTGGAGTTTATGCCATCGGCATCAAGAAACTTCAGAGGTCGTTTTGAGCTGGTGGACCCTACCATGGTACCAAGCGCGACATTTTTTTATGAAAAAAAAAACAAAAACAAACACTTCGATCTATTCTTTGGGAGCAGCACGTCCTGGGAACTGGGCCGAAAATCCCTTATAATGAGATTGTAATAATGAACATTCGATGATGATTTATAATGTATTGAAGCCAATGTCTTGCTTCAATTGAGAAAGATTTCAGAAAAGTATTTTGAGAAAAAAATGAATAACGCAAAACTCTACTTCTATCCAACCCTTCATTCCAAGTATCCCTATCAACCCAACCACCTCCAAACTTAGCTATGCTATCATCTTTGTCAGGCCTATACCCGATCCGTGGCCCCAATATACTAGGCTACAGGGCAACGTGACCCACCCTAGCTCCGACCATCGTTGATCTGGCGGTAGCCCCCGATCAGTCACTGGATTGCCTTCCACCCTCAGCGAATCCCCAGATCTCTCTACAAGGCTTCACACCCCTGCCTACACAAGTTACAGGACAGACCTACGGTCACAACTTTCAAAAAGTTGGACTTCCGGGCTCGGCAGAATCGACAGTGGACTTAGTTGGGGGCTTGAGACTCCTTTGGGGATATTAAGTCCACTGTCGATCTCGATCAATCATGATTGTACTTCCTACTTGCCATTGAAACATGTTGTCATAATCTACTTTTGACACACATCCTCAATCCCATGCTTTAAAAGTCAACCATTAACTTTTTTGCACAACAGAACCTAGCCTCCAAACTATCCATACCTCGAACGATGTTCTTTGCATTGTACAATCTCTTATCCATTTTTCTGCCGTTACTTAAGAGACAAACTATGTAGAAGAGATATATCTGCGCAACACAAACACTCAACATCTATGACCTGTATGTCGGTGGTTGTGACGGACCCGCCGGTATGGCGGTCCGTCAGGACTAAGACGAAGGCATGAGGATGGGGGAGATGGAGATGGAGGTGGAAGGCACAACACAACTCCAACGCGAACTCAACACGCACGTACTCCAAATTGTGCAAATGAAGAATGATGCTGAAAACAAACTGTAGCAGGGGTTTACTTGCAGCGGACTGACTGAAGTGGAGTGGACTGGCCTGATACTGACAGTGGTACCGGGTAGGACTGGACTAGATTGAATGAGCATACGGTCTGTGGGGTCAGACCATGACCTGGTCCTACGTGCTGAATATGCAAAATAGCCAGATAGCCCTGAAGTTTTTTTAATGACCTCAGCTTGACCATCTGTCTGAGGATGGTGAGACGACGAGAAGCGGAGCTGGTATCCATACACCTCATGTAGGCATCGCCAGAATGTGTTGGTAAAGCACGGATCACGGTTAACGATGATGCTCTGAGGTAAGCCGTGATCTCTCACGACTCGGGCGAAGACGATGTCAACGAGCTCGTACCACGAGATAAAACGTGCCCGCTTCATGAAGCGATCGTCGACGACCAAGATAGTATCATAACCGCGCTCAGCTGGAGGGCGGAGGGGACCAACGAAATCCATCGAGATAGACTGCCAACGACCCTCAGGTATGGGTAGAGTTTGAAGTAACGTGTACGGAAGGTGGTTCACACTGTTGACCCCTTGGCAGTTATGATACTTTTGGACGTAAGCTTTGACAAAGTCCTTGGACTTCAGCCAGACGTATAGACGACAAACACGGACCAATGTCTTGTGTGTGGAAGCCCATATGACCCACAACTGTCTGGTCATGGAACTCTACTATGACCTGGACGTGGAGCTGTCAAGTGAAGGGAACACATATATGTGGTTCGTGCTGATCAGACCTACCATGTCAGTACATGAGACCGTTCTCACCGAGGGAGTATGAAGGGATGGTCTTGCCACTCTGCAGTGTCGCATGAATGCCGCAATAATCCAAACATTGGTGGTACTGAGTGCGATATGCGCCGATCACCGATTGATCAACGGTGGTGACCGAGATGGCAGCAAGGTGGATGAGTTCTTGATTGTGGTCAGGATGGCGGGACAAGGCAACGATGATGCAGTTCGTTTCACCCATGATAGACTGAGTGGTGAAACTGAACTCGGATAAATCATGGCACCAACGTGTTTGTTGAGGGGAAAACTTGGGCTTCGTGAGGAAAGGCTGGACAACTGAGTTGTTCGTGTGCACCGTGAATGGCGTAAAGGGCGCCCTATGCAGATAATGACATCAGTGTCGGGTAGCATAAACTACTGCGAGAACCTCATGCTCATGGCAGTGTCTTTTATCTTGACAGACAGTAGCTGACAGAGGTAGAAGAGGATCGGGCAATCCCCAGCATAAGCCTCGACAGTCCCATCCTCCGCGATGGTCGGGGAGTAAGTGACGGAAGGACTGTCGGGGGAGGGAAGTGGTGGAAGAATAGGCGTCAGTCGAGATGCAGTGTCAGCAGCAAGGGGGGGGTGGTGAGTGGGGTACATAGGGATAAGGGGAATCAGGAGGGGTGAGAAACATTTGAGGAACTACAGCTCCAACTGTAAAATTTGATGCATCGGTGGTGACTATGAAGGGGTGATCAAAATTGGGGAGGCGAACAACCGGCTCACATTTCGCCGTCTTCTTGAGGGTGCGAAAAACATCATCGCAGGTGAGTTTCCAAAACCATGGCGGGTTCTTCCAGAGGAGGATGGGGGTAAGGACGTAGGAATAGATGTGTATCCTCGGATGAAGTTACTGTAGTAACTCGTGAGTCCAAGAAAACTGCGAAGCTGCTTGGTGAATGTGGGGATGACCCACTCCTCAATAACAGTGATTTCCGCTTCGTCCATGTGGTGACCGTGGTTAGATACACGGTGTCCTAAGAAGTCCACTTAATGTTGGACAAAGCGGCATTTGCTGAGTTTGGCATAAAAGTCATGCTTGCATAAGCGTTGTAGTACATTGCAAAGGTATATGAGGTGGTCTTCTAAGGTACGACTGTAGACAAAAAATTAATCCAGGTATGCGAGAATATATTTTTCAAGGATGTCTTTGAAGATATCGTTCATCGTCGTCTGGAAGGTGGCGTGTGCGTTGGTGAGGCCAAAGGGCATCACCGTGAACTCGTAGTGGCCGCACCGTGATGTAAAAGTGGTCTATGGTTGGTCCTCTGCAGCAACGTGGAGTTGGTGGTAACCGCTACGAAGATCAATCTTTGTAAAGAAGCGGTTGTCTGCCAGATGAACAAACAACTCATCGACACGAGGCATGGGATAGTTGTTCTTAACCATGTAAAAGTTGAGGCCGTGATAATCAATGTAGAGGTAGAGGGTTTCGTCCGTTCTGTGAGCTAAGAGGACAGGTGCAACTTAGGGGGAATTACTGGGTTTAATGAAACCTAGTAGAAGGAGCTCCTCAAGTTGACGCTTGAGTTTCGTCGCCTCTAGAATTGAGAGTCGATAGGGTGCCTAATGATAGACACGATAGTCAGATACGATCTGGATGGAATACTCAATACCGCACATCGGGATAGATTTTGTTGTATAAGAAATATGAGTGAAAAACATCGCAGTATTCTCGAATCAGACCATGAACGAGGGGCTCTAAGTCGACCGTGAACTGCGCGAGTTCTAAGCGTGTGCGTCAATATGAGACATACGTGTGGACTTGTCAATAGACGGTGGAGGAGCCTGAGATGTCGAAGGGGTATCCGCTGGTTGAGGGGTGGATGTAGAGATGAGAGCCACGGAAATGGAGGAAGAGTCAGGGGGATCGGGTTCCAAGGAGATGATCTCAACGTTTGTACAGAGGGGATCATACTGAAGAAGAATCACAGTGTTCACTGAATAGAGGGTGACGTCCTCAGGACGTAGGAAGTGAGTGAAGTGGCGAAGGGTGGTGAAGGCAATGTCTGGGTGGGACGCGGAAGGACGAGGGTCATGGGGAAGGTAGGTCGGGAGGGGTATCGCCCGTGGTGCCAATGAAGAAGACTCGATAGGTGAGACCACACATCGTTTTGAGAACGAGTGTCTCGGTAGCCCATTGGGCCTCTGTGTCACGGAACTTGCGAGACCAAGGAGTGTCAAGGATAACGTCGTACTCATTTTCCAAAACGTCGAAGTATGCGGAGAAATGGTAGTGCGTTGAGGTGCTTAGGTACTATCCGGTGGCTGGAGGGTGAGGCAAAAGTGGAGGTCGGCGACCGTCTGATCGAAGAAGCGTTGAGTGTTATTATCTTCGAGGGTAATGGAGATAGGAGAGCGGTGCGTGGTCGGAAGAAATCTCCCTGCGAGCCGAGTCTCATAAAGCACGGTACACCCTCATAGATGTCCCCAGACGAATACGAATGATAGAAAGGGTGCAATCAGGGTTTGAAAGCAGAGCGAGAAGACAACGCATGACGTTAATATATCTCGTAAGTCGTTCCTGAGGAGCCTGAAGAATGCTCAAATCCCAGAGGGAGGACACAACATTCTTATATGTCGTCAACTGAGCACTACAACGAGCTGTGCAAATGGTGTGACGCGTCGGAAGTCTCGGAGGGGAAGGATTAAATACGACGGCCTGCTGTGGGGCAACTGATACCTCGACAAATGACAATGTAGAGGGAACTACGTCTGTCTTGTCCTGAGGAACCTTTGGGGTGGTAGCCAAATGGGCAAACTACGAGTCGGTGGTCGGGAAGCCGCCTTAGTGGTACATTGCACCGTGGATAGCTGGATGAGACTAGCCGTGGGCAGGGCCGGGGTGGGACAGCGATCGACGCTGACGAGAAATGTCACCATATTCTCGATCGAGGGCGGCATGGTATGAACACCGCGAGGAGGTGTATCAATCTTGACGTCAATGAAGGCAACTGTGATGGGCCTTGAGGGCGGCACACTCCTTAGGGGATACGGTTCCGTGAGGACGGACAAAACCCTGTGGGGTGTCCACCTGAGGAACAATGAACGTGCGGGTGCCAGCGTGTGCAAACCGACTGCGAGAACGGCCCATGACGAACATAGCCATCTACGAGCGGTCGGCCATCAGGACAGTCTCGTCATCCGAGTGATACTGGATGACATCCCGGAGCTTGAGGTCCTCAGGGGCGTCCCCAAGGGTAGGGTCGACGTGTGTCGTAAAGCCGTCTCCGTACTCGAGCGAACTGTAGCGCCGAGATAATGACGCTCCAGGCCGATCTGAGCGACGAAAGAGGCCGACGAAAGAGGAACATCCTCGGGTGTGTTGCCGCGTGACTAGGTGGTGGTGGCGGGTCGCGAAGAGGACGGGGTGTCGGAGAAGCGACTCCAGATCCTCTAGTATTGTCGATAAGCCTCGTAGGCCTGCTCTGTGGACGCGAAGGTTTGCCGCCAGAGCTCGATGCGGTAGTGAGTTGGAAGATTGACAACAAACTGGTCGATGAGAATGACCTCTAGCAAGAACGTCTTATCGCAGGTAAGGCGAGCGTCCGGAAACACCCGGATGTGACGCTCTATATCTTCTGGTGCAGAGGACCTGAATCATCGGATCTGGGTGACCTGATCTAAGGCGTTCGTCGTATCGTTCCGAGCGCCATAGCGGTCCTGAAAAAAGGCGGTGAAGTCCGCGAAAGTGGGAACGTCACCCTTGCGGACGCAATGGGTATAAAACCATACAATAACTCTCCCATGTAGTGAAAGGGCCGCCTCAGAATTTAGTTGCGAGCAAAGAGCACCACAACTCCCGACTAGTGTATGTTAGCGTCAGCGAGTGCGTCGCTGTGTGCAACCTATGCGACACACAAAGTGTGTCATCACAATCAGGTATATCAAATAAACGCACAAGGGGGGGACCACTGTGCTGACAGTGAGGGGAGAGAGGCCGAGATGCTGGCACTACGGCGGCAAGTGTCGGGGCCAGTGCAGGGGTGAAAGTGAAGACAAATTGTGGGCCGTGGCTGCTGGCAGAAGGTTAAACAAAGGTGGAGGCAACGACCGCAGACACCTTTGACGGAGTGTCAAGGTAGGAGGGTAGAGGTGGAGGAACAGGTCGAGAGAAGCGAGCTTGCAAGACCGAAGTGTGAGAGGCACTGACGAAAGATGGAGGGTGAGGAATCTGTGACGGGTTAGGATGTCTTAAGGTGAGTATCTCTGCCTATATATGCACCATGGTGGCCTGCAAGGTAGCCACTCGCTGGGTGCGCGGGGTCGGAGGTGGAGGAGTCGGGGGGTGATGAAGTGTAGGGTGTCATGAAGTGGGAGTGAGGAGACAGAGGGAGGAGGTTGGACTCCGAGCCGTAATTCGTCACCGGTGCGGAAAGTTGAGAAAAAACACTGGGTGGGTAGGTGAGACTGTGTGGTTAGATACCGGTATGTTGGTGGCAGCACCTACGGTAATGTTCGAAGCGGCTGGGGTGGGGGGGGGCGATAAAGGTGCCGCAACGGACGGGGTGGTCTGAGTGGCAGTGACACTCACGAATGCAGAGGGGGAATGCTGAGCATGACCCGCGGAGGAGGAGGAACCACCACGTCTCCATGTCTGAAGGCGTGGGTGGGAGCCAGGAGGGGATGAAGTGTGGGAGCGGTGGGGAGAGCGATGAGGAGAACGCTTGATGTGATGGACGTCAAGGGCGAGCACATTAAGTTGCGGTTGCATGGGTGCAAGCGCATCGAGTCGCGCTTGCATAGGTGCAAGGAAGACTGCAAGGATGGACTCAAGGTCTGTAGGGGTCTGACCGAGGACTGCTGGCTGAATGACCGCCTAAAAGTTGGATGGCGCCGCATCGATCTCTCGGATGTACTCCTATCCATGTATGGTGGAAGGATGGGGGTAGATATGGTGGGAGGTGGAGAAAGAGGTGAGAAAAGAGGTGGGCTGGTTTGTGAGGAATGGGGTTCACCGGTAAGAGGGAGGGGACCGTGAGAGCGAAGTAAGTAGTCGTGAGTCGGCTCACTCTACGACCAACGGATCGTGTGTGAGAGGATGGCATGAAGCCGATCGAAGGGAGAATATCCGTTCGGGTCCGGGGTGCCCGACGGGAGGAGTCGGAAAAGGAGGGGGGGTTAGAAGAACCCTAAAAAACCCCTAACCGGAGATTGGAGGGTTAGGGTAGAATAACGTGGATCTAATCAAGAAAGATAATAATAACCATGAAGAGGAGAGGCAACAGCGAGCTTCCAAACGTGATCAGCAAGGTAGCCTGGGCATCGGTAATCCAACCCAAAGACAAAGGGGGTCTGGGGATCTTGGACTCGGATACCCAGATTGTAGCGTTAACTGTTCAATGGGTGAGGAGAGTGCTCTTCACCCAACACCTCCCATGGTCTGCCTTGGCACTAGAACAGATTGCGCGTCTCGCCCCACAAGCGCCGCAAGGTGTTAACCCACTGACCTGGCTGGAGGACCGTTTCTGGACTGTGCCAAGGTGCCCTCGAAGAGACCGAGCCTAGTCCCGAGACGGAGCTCGTTTTGATTTGGTCTGGGATGATTTTTGGGTTCGAGTCTTAGAGGTTTGGTGTCAACTCCCGCTGCCTGATAGACCTCCGCCGATAAGGCGGGAGGAGGTGATGCATCAGCCTCTCTTCGGGATAAGGAGGATTACTGACAGAAACAGCAGGGTATATCGTAGCTCAGACACCCCATGGAGCAGCTGGGTCAAAAGAGGTATAATCAAAATAAAAGGCATATGAGACTTAGAAAAAGGGGACTGGAAAACGGAGCCGCAATTAAAGACCATGTTAAAACATTGTCACAAGGTCTAAGAAAATCTAGACCTATTGATCTTCGCGGTCCCCCTGAACTGGGTGCGTATACTGCGCAAAGGACAACAACTAATTGAAGGGGATTGGGTAGCCACCACAGGGGATCCTGAAAGTGTAGGCAATGTGGTAGAGGTACGAACAGACAAGACACTGGTCAACCTCTTCCACATTGACAAGGATAATGTGCTTACCTGATATAGCCCAGAGGCAATTAGATGGTGGAGAAACATGGACCTGCACAGGATCCGGGTGCTGTGAGAGAAAGATGTGTGGGTAGCATACCAGCCAAAGACCCCTGTGGCGGAACTCTCCTTCGACCCCGATGAATGGCAATGGGCCCCCCGACGAAAATCCAGAACGTGAGAGAACCGAAAACTGTACATTTTAATGGTGAAGGCCACATACCGGCTGTTACGACCCAAGGTGAACATAAAAGAAATGGTGAAGGCTCGGTGGAGGTCTCACTTAAATGTAGGAATGGAGGCATTCTGCCCCATCCGATGGTTTACCGCCAGAAAGTCTAGGCCAGCGAAGATGGCCTCGCTGCAGTGACAGATTGAACATCGTTGCCTGCCCATGAATAATTGGCTGATCGAGCGAACACAGTTGGAACAAAAGGGGCAGGTGTTGCCGTGGTGTAAATCGTGCCACACTGTGTTCCCTTCCCGTAGAATCCCGGAAACTATAGAACACATATTCATGCAGTGTCTAGGGGCAGTTCTCACGTGACGATGGTGGGACAAGATTTGAACCCTACTAGCGACATAGTCTAACTGGCCATGGGACTGGATGGCCATATTATGTGAAGCATGGTCCTCCCCCACCGACAATAATTTTGAAAACAACATGTTCATGTTAGGGAGAAGGGCGGTGATGTGGTCCCTCTAGAGAAAACGTTGTACATATACCATTGAGGGTGTCCGCATAGATGGGAAAGAGGTAACAGAGACAATAAAGCAATATATTCAGAAAGAACTTATGGTACAATGGCATAAGGTTAAAAATTGTCTTGACTTGTTTCACTAAGCACAAGATATAACACGAACAATTTATCAATTCTTTGGGACTGGTTGGGCAGTGAGAAGGGGGGCTGGATTATAGGTGTTAGATGGGATGGAGAGCCTGCCCAGGGGTGCAGCCAGGATCTGCTTCAAGGATTGGACTACAGCGGGTTAAGGAACCCCGCTGCGACCTGCAACAAAATTTCTCGATCCCTTTCCGCCTCACCAGCTGGCAATGGTGGACGTGCAATGGTATAAAGCGGATTGAATGGGCAATACAAGACAACTACAGAGCGGACTGGCACCCAGAGGAACAGGGAGCTGTGAGCAGGGTAGAAAGAGTGATCTGGCGGGTACAAGGCAATCAATGCTAGTAGTTGAGTGTATAATGAGATGTTGCGAGCAGGGTAGAAAGAGTGATCTGGCGGGTACAGGGCAATCAATGCTGGTAGTGTATAACGGGATGCTGTGGCAAAAAAAGGGGTGGGAGGAACTAAGATGTAACAACAGGTATCTAGCGCTAGGTTCAGGGTGAAGAGGTTCCTCCCTGTCTCTTATACACATCTAGATGTGTATAAGAGACAGGTAATCAATGCTGGTAGGGATGTTCCACATCTTTGTTTTTCTTATATGGTTCGAATTTTGTCCATGTAAGGGACGCTGGACCCGTTTTCCGACATATCGCTCCCCACCAATAGATGGAGTCTTCCCCCAGGTGTTAGTGGTGTCTGCTCTTATCAGCACCACTAGCACTGATGGGGGTGTGTTGTTTAAAATAAATAAATAAATAAATAAATAAATAAATAAATAAAGAGGAGAAAGAAAAAAAACAAAATTTTAAAATAAATAAATAAATAAACAAAAGTTGAGGAGAAAAAAAATATTATTTTTTTTGAAATTTTTATCAACATTTCTCCACCCCCAAAGGTTCAAAAATGTACCTAGCGGAAGGAGAGACCAAAAAAAGCAAAGTGCACAATAAGTTTCACAATGCCGCAAATTAAAATTTTCAGAAAACTAAACAAAGAAAATAGCATAGTAGGAAGGTGTCACAGTGGTAATCTTCACACTTGACTATGTGAGATTTTTATTTAGTGTGAGTTCTCTCATTTTATTTTTTTATTACGTGCAAGCGCACGACTTGACTTGAAAGTTGAAGATCAAGATTTATTGACTTTTTTTTTTTATGGTGCTCTCTGCATTAGTTTCACCCTTTTGACGCTAGATACTTAAAATAAGTAAATAAACTACCAAATACTTAAAGTATAAATATATTAATTTTTTAATGATATATTCATAAAAATATTTAAATATTTATAAATAGTTTTTAACTTCATAAACTATAAAAATAAAATTATTTTAATCTTTAATGATTGTTACTTATTTTCAACGTTAATTTTAATGGAATGATTACCACGAATATAAGCGCAAAGGTTACAATCAATAAATGAATATTGAGTGACATAGTATCGCAGAAACTTCGAAAAGACTTAAAGACCACACCTCGTACTGGAGGTAAGAACTTTTTTTTTAAAAAAAATTAAATCTATAAAAATATTTGTTTCAAACTTTTGGTAGAAATTAATATGACATTTGGATTAAACTAATAAGTTGGTACATAATACATATTGTAATAGTACAATTTTCTTATTAAAGGGTTAAGCTTCATGTTTATTAGATGAAATTTAGGAAGTATTAAATTTGGGCAACACGACGTACGTGTACGCGCAACTTCCAGTATGCGACACGTACGCACAAACACAATATTGTCATACGTGGGAATACGTTCAATAAAACAAAAAAAACGAAAAAACATTCAAACAGAAATATTTTATGCAAAATGATATTTCAAAAAACTTTTGTCGGAGACGCATCTCAAATTATTGTACCAAGTTCTCTCTTTTCACTTTTTGTTTTTCCTTTATTTCGGGGCGTAAAATAATTTATTAGTTTTTCAAACTTTATTCGTAGGTTCTCTGTTATGTAAGATACACATATATAAATTTTCTAGGCATTTGTCACAGCCAAAAAAAAATGAAAAATCGCCAAAGATGGTTGTATCAAAAACGTGCTCGCCCACTCAACAATTAATTCTCCTTTATTTTTTTTAATTTTTATTATTATTATTTATTTTTAGTATTTGATTTTTATTTCAAATTTGGTAAAGAATTTTGGATAAGGCAAATGTTGTTTAGTTTATTCTTTTGCAGAACATATTTGTTTTTGAGATTTTTTTTTATTTTTTATTTATTTATTTTTTTTTTTTATTCGCGTTCGACCGAACGGCCGAACGCGTCGAGAGGGGGTGCCGAACATTTGGGCGTTCGGGGTTCGGGCGTTCGTCTTGTCCCGAACGCCGACAACCCTGTATATATATATATATATATATTTGTGATGATATATATATATATATATATATAAACATGTTTACCTGACCGAACGTTCGGGGTCCCCCGGGCTGGCCCCCGAACGTTCGGGCGTTCGGGGTCCCGTTCGGGGGCCGAACATCTCCAGGTTCTGCCCCCGCCAAAAAATTATTCGGGGCCTAAAAATAAGTTTGTTTTTCTGAATTGTTTTTTGTGAGTTCTCTATGATGTAACCTACACGCCTATAAATTTTGAAGCCATTTTGCTCAGCCATAACAACATTAAAAATCGTCAAAGATGGGGGTGTCAAAACGTGCTCTCCCACTCACTATTTTGTTTTTTTTCACTTTTAACTTTTTGTTTTCACTTTATTTCGGGGCCTTAACAAATTTATTACTTTTTGATAAATTTTTAATGAGTTATTGATTATGTAAATTACATATCTGTAAATTTTCAGGGCATTTGTCAATGCCAAAAAATAATGAAAAATCGACAAAGATGGCGGTGTCGAAAAGGTGCTGGCACACTCACTCATTTTAATTCTTTTTTTTTTTTTTTTTTTT
>BFEA01000001.1:7885613-7897113 GCA_003427395.1 Chara braunii
CGGGCGTTCGGGTTCGGGCGTTCGGCCCGTCCCGAACGTCGGCAACCCTGTATACATATATAAATTAGAATTTTTATTTTACATTTGGTAAATGATTTGGATGTGACCCTAAGGGAAAAGTTGTTCCGTTTATTTCTCTGCATAACATAGTTTTGTTTTGGATTTTTTAGATTTTTTTTTTTTTTTTTTTTGGGCTGGGACATTCCCTGTTTCTTTCACGGTCGGGTCACGTGGTAAAATACAGTGACCCGAGCGGCCTGGCTGGTAGTCTAGCAAAAAAAAGAAAAAAATGAAAACAAAATTTTGTTACAAATGTATGTTATGTAGAATTATGATAAAAAAAAACAAATTCCCAGGAGTCATCCCCGAATTCCCAACCAAACTCGAGTAAAAAATCAACAACTTGCAGAAGGTAATATTAATAATTTAATATATTATCATAATTAGGGTGACCGGCGTTCGGGATGGGCCGAACGCCCAGAACCCGAACGCTCAAACGTACGGGACCTCTTGGGGATGCGTTCGGTCATTCGGGCCGAACGTGGATCCAAAAAAACAAAAACAAAAAAAAATCAAAAAATAAAAAAAAATTGAAACACAACATATGTTTTGCAGAAAACTAAACTAAACAACATTTGCATGAGCATTACATCCAAATTCCTTACCAAATTTGAAATAAAAATACAAAAAGGAAAATAAATAAAAAAAAATAAAAAGTGAAATTAGATAATTAAATTAGTGAGTGCGCAAACCCGTTTTCAACACTGTCATCTTTGGCGATTTTTCAATTTTTTTGGCATAGCCAAATGCCTTGCAACTTTACATATATGTACTTCATATAATATAAAACTCATGCAAAAAGTTAAAAAAAATAATAAAATATTTAAGGCACAAAAACAAAATCACAACAAAAAGTGAAAAGTGAAAAATAAAAAGCAACTGAGTAGCCGATCACGTTTTAACACCGCCATCTTTAACGATTTTTCATTTTCGTTAGACTTGGCAAAATGCCTTGAAACTTTATATGTGTAACGCATGTCATACAGAACTTACCAAAAACCTTTCAACAAAACAAGATCATTTTTAGGCACCGAAATAATTTTTGGTGGGGGTTGAACCTCTTCAGGTCGACCCCCGAACGGAACCTTGAACGCTCGAATTTGCGGGGGTCAGCCCGGAGGTTCCCGAACGTTCGGCCTGGTAACCATGATCATAATAGTAAAAACATTATTTAAAAAAAAATTAGTTTGATTTTTATTCTTTTCAAGTTTTCTTCAAACGTTTTTATTTTTAACTCAAGCTTGGTTGGGAATTTAAGGATGACTCACATACAAAAATTGTTTGTATTCTTGATTTCCATCTTGGTTACCAGGTTCAGTTTAGGGAGCCTGGTATACTTGCATGGCCTGGTAACCATGATCAGTTTAGGGAGCCTGATATACTGGGCGCACCTAGGTAATCTAGGTTTAATACTAGGTAACCTGGTAACCTAGATGAAGCAGCCTTGCATACTTCATCTAAGTGCGCCCAGTATACCAGCCTTGCATTATGTTGTGGAAATCAAGAATACAAACAATGCATTATGTTTGCATTTTGTTAGGCACTCATACTGGGCGTACCTAGATGAAGCATGCAAGGCTGCCTAACTAGGGTGTGCGGGTCGACAGAGGGTAGAAAAAGTGATGGGTAAAGGAATCATGCAAACGACTCCTAAGTGAGGAAAATCGGAGTTAGATCCGTAAGCTGGGAAGCCAGGGCAACGCTACGGTCCCGATGCCTATGCGTATACCAAGGGAGAGTCAAACTAAGGGGAATCTGGCTAAGGGAGACCATCAGGCGACACAACCAAGGTATTGTACAAGGTAAGGCGGTAAGAGGGTGACAACGTCTGAAGTAGGGAGAGCTGATTGTGACGAAGTCTGTGAAGCTGCAAATGACGTCCATAATGAGAAGTTCGGAATGTTGTCGAGGAAGAGCCACAACGTCAACGAGCTGAAGTAAAAAATTGTTGTGGATGGAGTACCGAGAAGTCGAAGACGTGGGAAGAGAAGTCAGAGTCAATCGTCGTATCGAGCAGGACGGACGACGAGTGCGTTGTGGATGCTCAGAAGCATCTGGCTGCTGCTGAAGGCCTGCCTCAGATGGAGCAGGCTTGATTTCAACGGTCTCCTCAGCTGAGCTGAGGGAGAAGAAAGAGGGTCAGTGGACTAAGGAGGAGCAGTCAATCCAGCACGACGAGCACGTTCATAGGCACGCACCAATATGTGAGCGTGTTGCAAGTGCTCGAGGGGCTTCCAAGTAGCCTCCTGATCAGGGTAACTCTTCCAACGTACGAGATATTCGACGTGAGGAGCGTTGTCGTTGGTGACTCGGCGACCAATGATGTCTGAAACGAGGAACTCCTCGTGACCGTCCACCATAATGGGTGGAGGGCGCTCGTATGGTCGTCCAACGAAACGCTCAGACGGTTTGTGGTAGGGATGCAGTAACGAGACGTAATAAACATCGTGCACACGGGCCAGGCATAGGTAGTCGGGCGGCTTCACACGGAAGTTCACCGGGCTAGATGCCGTATTAGAACCGACGACCTTGAGAATGTAGCATGAGCCAAAGAAGTGACGCCGAAACTTG
Organism: Chara braunii; assembly: GCA_003427395.1. NCBI lineage: Eukaryota > Viridiplantae > Streptophyta > Charophyceae > Charales > Characeae > Chara > Chara braunii. Next base: position 7,888,245 of record BFEA01000001.1, read on the forward strand.
CAAAGCGTGTCCGCTTCGAGCTGTAAGTGGCGGGCGTCAACAAACACATCATCACCAACTTTGAATGGATGATCCATCCTCGATCCGTTCACATGTGCGGCCATGAGTGTCTGGGAAGCGGCTTTGTGGTCATGCCCAGACTGCATGATCGACGTCATGTATGCAACCCAATCATCCAACGCGGGACAACTCGTGTCGGTGTGCAACTATGACGGTCGAAGGAAGTCCTCGGGAACATGAGGGTGATAGTCGAGGTCGGAATAGTAAGGCGACATCCCTGTGGCTGGCGAGACGGTGTGGTTGTAGGCTATCTCCGCGTGGGCACGATGTATATCTCACTGTTGGTCGTAACGAACAATCTTTCGGAGAATATCTCCGTGAGTCCTGTTCGTGACCTCGGTCTGACCATCAGTCTGGGGATGGTAAGACGAGGAGAAGCCCAGCTGTGTACCGTACACCTCGTGGAGTCGTCGCCAGAATCGGCTGGTAAAACGTAGTTCACGGTCAGATATGATGCTTAGAGGTAAGCCATGGTCACGCACGACTTGGTCAAACACGATGTCGACGACCTCACGTGTATTGATGGCATAGCGGCATGGAACAAAGTGTGCGCGCTTGGTGAAGCAGTCGACGATGACCAGGATAGCATCATGACCGCGGGGGGTCGGAGGTCGAAGAGGACCGATAAAGTCCATCGAGATGGACTGCCAACGACCCTCAGGGATAGGAAGAGGCTGGAGCAAACCATAAGGTAGGTGGTTCGCACTGTTCACCTCCTGACAGGGGGGACACTCTGCGACGTAGTCCTTCACAAAGTCCTTGCGCTTCGGCCAGACGTACAGGCGGCTCACACGAGCCAACGTCTTGTGGAAGCCCATATGACAGGCGGCTACCTGGTCTTGGAACTCTGCTACTGCTTGGACACGTAGCTCTGCAGTGGAGGGAACACAAATACGGGGCTCTTTGGTGCCTTGTGAACTGTGCCAGTACACAAGACCGTTGTCCCCGAGAGAGTAGTTCGAGACGGTCTTGCCACTCCGAAGGGTCGCATGGATGTCGCGATAGTCAGGGCACTGGCGGTACTGAGTGCGAAACTCGTCGGTCACCGAGTGGTGGACGGTGGTGACCTAGATGGTAGCGAGCTGGATCTGCTCTAGATCATGGTCACGACGCCGGGATAAGGCATCTGCGACCTGATTGGTCTCACCCTTGATATGCTCAATGGTGAAACTAAACTCGGATAGGTCGTGCCATCAGCGAGCCTGTCGAGGAGTGAGCTTCCGTTTTGTCAGAAAAGCCTGGACAACAGAGTTGTCTATGCGCACCGTGAATGGTGCCCTGTGCAGGTAGTGACGCCCGTGCCGAGTGGCATAAACTACTGCGAGAACCTCACGTTCATCAGCGGTGTAGTTTATCTCGACGGGCAGGAGCTGACGGAAGTAGAAGGCTATCGAACAATCACCTGAGCAAGACTCGACAGTGTTGTCCTCGACGATGGTAGGAGAATAGTCAATAAAAGGCTCGTCAGTAGCTGGACGACTAGGCGTCAGGCGGGAAGCAGTTGTAAGGGTAGGAGGTGGGAAGTGAGGAATGCGAGGATGGGAGGAATCAGGAGAGGAGGGAAAAATCTGAGAAAGCACTGCGCCTACAACAAAGTCTGACGCATCGATGGTAATAATAAAGGGGCGATGAAAATCGGTTAGGTGGAGAACTGGTGCAAATGTCACCGTCTTCTTGAGGGCGTGGAAGGCGTCCTCGTGGAGGGGTGTCCAAACCCATAGCTGGTTCTTCCAAAGGAGGGTAGAGGTAAGGACATGCGAGTAGGAGGCGTAAGCTCAGATGAACTTACTGTAATAACTCGTAAGTCCAAGACAACTGCGAAGCTGCTTGACGGACTTGGGGTTAGGCCAGTCCGCGATAGTAGTAATCTTTGAGTTGTCCATGTGGAGACCCTGGTCATACACGTAGTGTCCTAAGAAATTCTCTTTGCATTGGGCAAAACGACACTTGCTCAACTTGGCGTAGAAGTCATGTCTGCGCAAGTGGTCAAGAACGTCGCGGAGGTGTCTGAGATGCTCCTCAACGGTACGACTGTAGATCAGGATATCGTCGAGGTAGACGAGAACGTACTGCTCCAAGATGTCCCTGAAGATGTTGTTCATCGTCGTCTGGAAGGTAGCGGGTACGTTAGAGGGGCCAAATGGCATCACCGTAAACTCATAGTGGTCGAAGTGTGATCGGAACGCTATCTTTGGGTGGTCCGCTGCAGCGACGCGGATCTAATGGTAACCGCTACGAAGATTAATCTTCGTAAAGAAGCGGTTGCCCGCTAGGCAGTGGAACAGCTCGTCGGAATGAGGCATGGGGGTTGTTCTTAACCATGTAGCGGTTGAGACCACGAGGCAGAAACGGAGAGTTTCATCCGCTTTGCGAGCAAAGAAGACGGGTGCACTCCACGAGGAGTTGCTGGGTTTAATGAAACCCAGTCTCAGGAACTCCTCAAGCTGACGCTTGAGTTCGGTGGTCGGCGATCGAGAGTTCGTAGGGTGCATGGTGGTGAACACGATAGTCAGACACAAGCTGGATGGAGTGCTCAACGTCACGCATCGGTGGGATGCCTGCGTAGGAGAATGACGATGGGAAAATGTTGTGGTACTCTCGAATGAGGTCACGAACTGCGGGCTCCAGGTCGACCGTATAGCGTGGGAGTTCCTAAGTGTCAACGTCGGCGGGCGACGACGAGGTGGACTCGACGGACGACGGAGGGAGAGAAGTAGAGATGGGAGGCATGGAGATAGAAGGAGGATTTGGCTCCAGAGAGATGAGCTCGACGTCGGGACAGGGTGGATCATAGTGCAAGAGATCCGTAACGTTCACCGTTAAAAAATGTGACGTCGTCCTGTCGATGAAGTGAGCGAACTGCCGAGGCGAGGTGACGGTGCTAGTAGGAGATGGTGTGGGCACGAAAGGCCCCGTGAGAGGAGGATCGGGCGTGGTATCGCAGTGGTACCTATGAAAGGTACACGATAGGTCTGTCCACACTTCGTTTTGAGAACGAGAGTGTTTGTCGCCCAATCAGCCTCGGTGCTTCGGAACCCACGAGACCACAGAGTACCGAGAATGAAATCGTACCCCATCTCCATCACATTGAAATGTGCAGAGGAGCGGTGGCGACGAGATGCCGGGGAACGATCAGTCGGCTCGAGAGTGAGGAAGAAAGGGAGGTTGGTGACCTTTTGATTGAAGAAGCGTTGGGTCTTGTCATCTCCTACAGTGAGGGAGATGGGATTCGGAGACCCTATCGTGGATAAGTGTGCATCCTTCACCACCCGTGGGTGAATGAAGTCGCCCTGAGATCCGGAATCCCACAACGCTAAGTACACCTTCGTGGAGGTCCCGAGTCCTACTGGAATGATCGGAAGCGTGCGATCAGGGTCAGAGAGGATGGCGAGAAGGCGACGCAGTGCAACGACATGGAGGGTGAGTCATTTTTGACGAGCCTGAAGCATGCTAAAGTCCAGAAGGGAGGACAGAACGTCCTCATGGTTCACAAGCGGCTCGCTACAACGGGTTGAGTGAATGGCTCGGCGCGTCGGTAATCGAGGAGAGGTAGGAGGGGAGACGGTGGTTTGCGGAAGTGCAGACGGTACTGCGACAGAGGGCCGAGTCCACTCTTTCGGATCCTGCGATACCTCAACTCCAGTAGCGAGAGGGGCAAACCACGATAAAGATGTCGGAAAGCCGACTACCGAGGAGAGCGCAGGTGTACACTGCACCATAGTTAGGAGGTGCCACGGGGATGCGCGGCGCCGGGGGGGGACCGAGCACGACACTGGCGGGAAAGCTCGGCATACTGGCGGTCGAGGGCGGCAGTGTAAGGGCACCGCGAGGAGGTATGACCGTCTTGGCGGCAGCGTAAACACCCACGCCGACCCAAAATGGTCGTGCCTCCCACAGTGGAAAGGACACCACAAGGAAGGACGAAGCCCTAAGGGAGGTCCTGCTGAGGGACCTTAGGGGGCGACGAGCGAGCGTGACCAGAGCGGCTGCGTGCTCGAGAGAGGGTGGAGAGGACGAGCTGGAGGCGCTCGACTATAGGGAGGGTAGAGTCCTCCGGGTGGTAGTGGAGGGCCTTGCAGAGGTCAAGCTCGTCACTATGGTCACCCTCAGACGATAGCGGGGCAACAACATCCTGCTCATCATCCCCAAGCGCGCTGAAGCGGCGTAAGAAGTAGAGGTCCTGCTGCGGGGAACGGCGGGGACAACCGTAGAAAGGGAAACAACGTTGGGAAGTGCCGTGAGAGAAGGCGGGAGCGTAACCAGTACGCTGAGGCTGGGAGGAGGAAGCGGGGTGAAGATGGACCCACATCCGCTGATGGGCCCTGGCGGTCTCGTAGGCCTGCGGGGCCGATGTAAAGTCATACCGCCATAACTCAGAATGGTACTGAAGGGGAAGGCTTGCCAAAAAGTGATCGATGAGGGCAGCCTCGGGGAGGAACGCCACATTGCAAATGAGGCAGGCGTCCTGAAAGACTTGGATGTGGCAGTTCAGGCCGACAGCGCCACTAGAGCCGGACCAGCGTGTACTGACGACACGCTTGAAGGCGTCGGTCACCTCGTGTCGGGCTTCAAAGCGATCCTCGAGGAATGCCTGAAAATCCACGAAGGTCGGGGTTCGACACTCACGAAGGGAGTGAGTGTAGAAATCCTCTCAGGCGTCGAAAGGATCGCCACGCAGGCCCGTGGAGAGGTAAGCCACCCACTGGTAAGGTGGGACGACCATGAGCTGGAGCGTGCGAGTGGCAGACTGCAGCCACCGAGGCACACGTATCCATGTACCGTCGTACAAGGCAATGTCCGTCAAGCGGACGAGTGGTGCGCCACCATTTTGGCAGCGAGGAGATTGAGGAGCAGAGGCCTGCGCTACGGCTGAGTAAGTCGGTGCCGGTCCTGGAGAGGGGGGCGCAGTTGCTGTATGACCGGACCGCATGGTGGAGCGGCGCGGGGAACAGCGGCACGCTGTGCGGGAGTTGTGGTAGAAGAGGTCGCAGCAACCGATGAAGTAATAAGGAGATAGGACGGGGATGTTTGGGGTGCAGGGCGAGGGAGGCGAGCCTGCATGGATGGAAGAGTAGAGGAAGAAGGGGGTGCGCCCGAAGGCGCGGCCACTGGTGAGGGTAGGGGTGGTTGAAGGCGTAAGAAGACGAGGTCAGCCCAGGTCTGGGCAAGCTTGGCCTCAAGACGTCGGACATAGATCGAGCGAGGAATAGTGGGAGGAGGAGTGGGGGAAGTAGACGCACGAGCGGCGCTGGGCATCCTATAAGGGGGAGAGTCAGGTGGCGCTGCGGTCGTGCGGAGGGGAGGGAGAAGTGGGGCACCCGGAAAAGTTGAGACAACGACAGAGGGTTGTGGTTCCGTGGCCGTAGTGAGCGGAGTCTGGGCGGGTGCGCCCGTAGAGTGAGGAGACGTCTGGCCCGTGACTGCCGTCGCGCGAGGAGCATGGACGGTCACCAAAATGGTCGGATCGGGGGTAGCGGAGGAGGAAGCTCCGTCGTGGTCACCACATCGGAGGACTAGGGACCCGGACTGGGAGCAAGGAGAAGAGAGAGAGTTAGGAGAGGAAGGACGCGTAGTGTCCTGGAGTTGCCGCATGCCAGCAGCAAGAGTCGCCACCTGCGCCTGTAAGGGAGGAAGGGTCGCCAGTTGCGCCTGGATGGGGACGAGGAAGGAGGTGAAGAGGGTGTGCAGATCCCCCTGGGGCTGATAGCCCTGGTCCGCCGGCACGGGTGTGGAGCCCGGCGCCGAGGTCGTCGCCGCGTCGACGGCTTGTGACACCCCATCGGCCATGGGGAGGTGACGGGCCGGATTGGAGGGGGCTAGAGGAGATCCGCGTGAGCGGATGGCGTAAGGGGGGGTCTGCGATAGAAAGTGACGGGCAATGCTAGCGAGTCTAGCGGGGATGCTGTCAAAGGGAGAAAGGTGGTTCGGGTCTAGGGTGCCCGAATGGGACGGGGAAGTAGGGAGAAGGGTGATGGGAGAGTAGGCGGGTTAGGAGAACCCTAAACCCTAGAAAAACCCTAAGAAAAGCCTAACTGGAGTTTGGGTGGTTAGGGTAGGGTAGCGGCACCCTAATTAAGAAAAAAAAATAGCAACCATGGAGGGGAGGGGGAGAGAACAATAAATAAACAGTGAAATTTTAAGAGAAAAAAAAAAAAATAAAAAAAAATTAAGGAAATAAGTAAAAAAAATGTGAAGAGAAAAAAAATATTGTTTTTTTTAGAATTTTCGGCAGCATTTCTCAACCCCCCATGAGGTCAAAAATGTGTCAGGAGGAAGGGGAGACAAAGAGAAGCATGCTAAATTTTACAATGCCGTTGTCGAGCGCATCGGCCCCCGCCTTTTTGCAAAGAAGTGGGAGTCCTCCCGGCTATGTCACGCAGGAGTTAAAACAAAAACAAAACCAAGAGACAACTTAGGACGATGCATAAATAATCCCGCAAACCGCCGAGACGGGCGCGGTAGCATTGTCCCTTCGCCGCTCTAGCCGGGTGCGCCAGCTGTACATCTCACGGTCCCCTACGACAGGATAGGTTTTCGTGGGGCACATCTTACCTTTCCTAAGGAGCTGTCACCACCCTCAGGGGCGTATCCCTACCGAGCTACTGACCCACGTGCGAAAGCCTTTACATGCAATTGCAAAGGTAGGTCAGTTGAGGGCATTTGCTCGCTCGCTGGAATATAGATACGCTTGGTTAACGCCAAGTGGACCCGGGTTGTCCGTCTCCTGAGGTGCTGATCTCCTAGGTACGAACGAACGTCGGTCGACTAGGACGGTCTCAACCAGACGTGAAACCCACAATATAATTATAGTCCCTTTACAACTCTCTGATCACAAAATAAAATCAATACACTTTATATCCAATCACACAAGATTGGATTTTGACTCGATGAGACGATCTGCCAAAGGTGGAGGCTTGATGTTGACGAAAGATTTGGATGACCAACCTAACCTTTGACCTATGGTTGAGTCTGTCGATACCTATCAAACCCTGCCAGGAATGACTTCTGCAAGTAAATTTCACTGCTACCATGCAGATCAACAAGTGATCTGGTTCCCGGCTGAAGTTTGAACTCTTGGTTCGACCACACCTCCGCAACATATATAACTTAGCCGGAGGCGCGTATCAATTATGTTGGTCGCTTTGTCCTCCAGGGCAATAATTACTCTTTCTGTTTCACAAATGATGAAGTATCCATCTACATCATTAGGTCATTCAAAACAAAACCGCAGTTGATATCGCTGCGCAAGGAGAACCATCACCTTCATTACCTACTTATTCTTGTGGGATGGAGCTTCTTCTGTCTCCGACACGCACCTATCCCTCTAGGAAGTGGTCTTGTGGATACTCCTTCCCCTCGCCCGAGCCCGAAGACTCGGATCTCAGAGGTTGGGCCATCACCACCGAGTCGGCAGAGTACCACCCCCGACGAGTCGGGTCCACTCCAAGTCGATAACAGGGCCGACTCCGAAAGCATACAAACCCCCGCCTTGGATGCTTCCTAGAGAGAAAGACTGCATTCGCCATGAGTAGGTTTTCTTTTACTCTCATTGCTCATAAGTTTTGGGTAACTCAGATAAAAAAAGGAACTGAAGAAGATAGACGACGAGGATTAGTTGGACAGGTATAGGTAGATAAGGTCATTCGGGATAGAAAAAGTTAATCATGGGCAGAAAGCTAAATCCGTTTGACCTTATCTGCTTTATTTCAATCGAATTCATTCTACGACACACGTTGAATAATATTTCCCAAAACAACAGTTCTTTTAACGAGCAAGCAGGTGGGAGGTAGAAGGAGGGACTATCTCCAACAGGCACAATCAATCCCCTTTGCAAGCACCCTTCTACCTAGATGCACATCAAACCAAACAACAAGTTCAAAGGAAAGCAAAGCAAACCCGAACTCACGTTAGACTCTCATTCACACACGCAAACACACATTTTTTTTACCTTTTCAGTGAACATTCAAAGGACAGGGTCAAGCAAAGTGTGGGTTCACACAAGTGTGAAGGGGTCTGAGTCAAACTGACCTCGAGTGAAGTTTGGTCTGACCCACTCAAGAAGACCGTATAGAATCACACCACTTGACGAGAAGGTTATCGCAACAAGTCGTCAGCAAAGTGATCCACACCAGAGGTGGCAACTGGGTAACCGTTGCCCGTACCCGACTGTACCCAACTGTAACTGGCGGGTTATGGGCAGGTACAGGTACCCTTCCGAAGGGGGGCATTGGTATGGGCAGGCGTAAATTTTATTTGTGGATTTCAGGGCAGACATGGTTGCACTGCGTGGAGATCACGGGCAGGCATGAGCGGGTACTAGCAGTGAAAAGGAAAAAAACACAGGTATGGGCGGGCAAGGAAAAAAAAAAGCACGGGTACAATCGTTATAGGGTGGTGAAAAAAACAATCAGATGGGTATGGGCGGGTAAGCAACTCTGTCGGGTAACCGTACGTAATATCCACCTTCCCCCTTTTCCCCCCCTTCCGTTCTTCCCACTGTTCTCAGAAAATATGCAGACCGGGGGAGCTGTATTTTTCTTAGGCACAACTTTTTTTCCTGGCACGAACGGCGAGAAAAATATTGAATTAGCCTCCCAACTTTGAAATTTGCCATTGTCGAAATTGGAAGGCTACAGCCTCACCTCAGGGAGCTCCCCCTTGGAAATTGACCGCCCGTTATGGTTGTACCCGCCGCCCTTCTGTGTGTGCATGCCACTGCATGGCCATCGTCCCCCCGTCGTGGTTGTACCCGCTGCCGTTCTGTGTGTGTTGGATGTCCATGAGAGAGAGAGAGAGAGAGAGAGAGAGA
>BFEA01000001.1:7926927-7939372 GCA_003427395.1 Chara braunii
GTGTGTGTGTGTGTGTGTGTGTGTGTGAGAGAGAGAGAGAGAGAGAGAGAGAGAGAGAGAGAGAGAGAGAGAGAGAGAGAGAGAGAGAGAGACTCACGGTTCGGGTCATGCTACTTTCATCGATAGGATGAGCAACATCCAATGAATCTTCGGATAGAACATGGAAATATACACTACCTGGTTGAACATTGTCGGCACCTTCGACGGCGCAGCGCGAAAAAAAAACGTAGCAGCGCGAAAAAAAAACGTAGCGAAAAAAGACCAAAAAAACAAATGGTCGTAAACAGAAAACCGCGCCAGACCCACGAAGTTACGCCAACAAAAAAAAAAAAAAAAACCGGTCGTTAACAAAAAACCGCGTCGGGCCCACGATGCACCGGACCCACACGGAAAAAGGTCTCAGCGGGACGCGTCACACGAGACCTACTGTTGCCTTTAAGAGTATAGGGACTATGAATCATTGAGACATTTTTTCGAATGTCAAATTGATAGGTTTGTGCATACTTATTGTTGTGGGGAAAAATATATAGATGATTCAATATGTGCACATAAACCCGTATTTGTATAAATGTATTGATATATATACATATATGCATGTACATTAGGTAGAAGAGACAAACATGACTAGAGAAAAAAAAGGATGAAAATAATACTATAATTGGGAGAATGAGTTGGGTCATACGAGATGACTAATTAAACACACTGTTATCAGCAAGTAAACATTACGCAATGAATAAATAAAAATATGAATGAAGAAAGAGATTAGTAATTCATGAATAAAATTAAAAAAGTAATTAAGAAGAAAAATTCATGTGTGTCTCTTCTTTATTTTATTCATGAATAAAATAAAAAAAAATAATTAAGAAGGGAAATTCGTGAATAAAATTAAAAGAAATTAGTAATTTATAAAAAATATGTGTATCTCTTCTTTATTTTTGTTTTAAATCTTATTTTATGAATTGCTAATCTTCATTAATCCACATTTTCATTTATTCATTACATACTGTTTACTTGCTAATAATTATGTTTATTTCGTCATCTTGTGTGATCCAACCCAATAATTTTGATCCTCATTCCTTTTGGTTGAGACCAAGTGTAATATCTGTTTCATTAGTTTAATACTCGAAAAAGAAAAAAAAAATAGAATGATAACTGAGCGAGACACACATAAACTCTCTTATATGAAGTAATATGTATATTGGATGTTATTAGAAAACCTTAAATGACAATATGATGTATATATTTTTGAATTTTTCAATGTAATGATAGTATCAACTTGATTTGAGAATAAAGAGTGGTGTTATATGAGTTTAACTTCATAAAACATTGTTGAGGCAGTCAAACAATTATACCTTAACCCACCAAAAACAGTTAGAAAATGACCTTTATATTTGGACCATGATTATTCAAACGCCCACGTGACCTCTTCAACTCCTATGAGAAAATTATTAACATTGTTGAAACTTGTCCCCGTGACATTGTCCATATTAAAGGTGAGGGTCAGTCATAGTAAGGAGCTTATGAGGAAGCATAGACGCTTGTCCAAGGATTTTGAAATCTGGTAGTAGTTAAATGAAGAAAAGCATATGCAACTTTGCTAAGTTTTCTTAAGATATTTAAACTTTGTTTTTTATGGGTATATCGTTCTATTATTAACTTCTGTAAGGATCCTCAAGATTTCTCCTAACATAAATTCCACCATTGGATGTGACTCAAAGTCATGCATTCTATCTCTTGCATGTGCGACCCTAGTTATTGTTAAGTCAAAAATTGCATTTCAGTCCCTTGCTAAGGTTAGGTTCATATAATGAATGCTCTTGTTCAATCCTCGTTAATAGGCTATGAATTTGCAGGGTTGTATTTGCGGCGTAGACATCGATTAGTACCAACCCCTCTTGCCCAAGAAGTTAGGTCCATCCTAATCCATTTTCCTCCTTGTTGATCCTTTATTACTTGGTATATTTGCAATAACCGAGTTGCACTTGATCTTCTATGCATTAGTGTTACTACCCTTGCTAATGCGAAGATAAGTGACAGTGCCCATTCTGCGTGTTGTAAGTATCTTCAAATTGTTTCTCGTTGCACAAGTGAGTTTCTTGAATACATAACATATTTGGTGAGTTTCTACTAAATCATTTCGTTGTTGCTGTGATCGTGAAACTGTACCATTTATCCAGTGAGGATAGGATAGAGGTGAACCCCAAGCCTTGATGTCTAATTTTCCTTTGATCTTTAACCACCAATAACTTTCTCAGTCATTGCAGTTGCGACTATTAATGTGGCACGACTTTCGGGGCACGACCTATCGAAGCTAAATGGTTGGTGGCACCAACCAAAAAATAAAATGCGCAGGTTCGTTCTTTTTTTGGCGTACATAGTCTTTCTTAGGCTCGACAAATAAAGGGTCATAAGTATTGGTCATTTAATTGTCGATTCACTTGCCGCTCTAGCCATACATTGATAGAGAGTGACTCCGAGTGAGAAACGTTTTTTACTCCCAGAGTAAGTAGTTCCATGTGGTTAGAACTTAGTAGTAACTTAGTACTGATTACGAACTAGATACTGGTTTGTAGCAATAGGCAGTACTGCTTACAAGTACTTACTAATACAAACCAGTTACTGATTAGTGGCAATAGCTAGTACTGCTTACTAGTGTTAATTTACTAACTAGCTACTTGTTACTGGAACTAACAACCTTTCTTAACCCTGAAAAAATGCATGTGCATACCTATGAAAATCGGGTTTTTGAGAAAGCGCTTGTTTTTTTTCCCCAAATAGAACGTACATTCGAATATAACGTACATTCGCTGTATTAGAATACAACGTACATAAGTTGTATTTAAATTTTTGCAATTTTTAATTTTCTAAAACTAATCAGAAAAATTCAAAAAGGAAAAAGGTTGTACAACAGTACAATACAAACATCTTTTGCCTCAGGGCCCTGTCGAAATTCACAACCGAATTTGAGAAAAAAAGTAAAACCAAGAATACATTTTTTTTTTTTTAACGACAGTTTACTTAATTTTTCAGGATTTTGATTTGAAAAGAATTAGGAAAAATCTGAAAAAAAATGTTGTACAAAATTGCAATGTCAATGGTGGTGCTACAAACGTGTGAAAAACTGTACCCCAAAACTCGCTATATAACGTACGTACGTTGTATTCGTATACAAGGTACGTACGTTTTTTTTCGGGTTAAGAAAGTCGTTCTTGGTTAATAGTAACCAGTACAAACCAAAGGGAATTGCTTACTGTTGCCTCTGGCTTAGTCCCCCCAGTCTGCTCAATTGTATTTCCTGGATTCAATCTTAATATCATGGTTACCAACCGGACGTCTAGATCCCGATCTAGATAGTGCGGTGTTCGGTGTTTGGTTTGGAGGGTCTGGTTGGACCCCGATTTCAAAAAATTCGAATTTTTTTTTTGGGTTCCCAGGTCATTTACCTGGGCTTGGGGTACCCCGAAAAAGTAATGCTGATGTTTTTTGAGAGCCGATACCCCAACCAGACAGGCCCTGAAAGGGCCCTCTGTGTGATAACATTGACATACGAGTTCACTGCTTTGCTTTTATTTGGATGAAATCTTGGTGCATTTGAGCTCTCTGCTTGGTACATGACTATTTAGACTTCTGCGTGATTTTGCAACTCGACTTTCTGTCTATCGCTCTCGCTTATATTCCTTCCATTTTTGTGACGTGGGAGGAGGGTCTAGCCGATGGGAGGGGCGACCAGGGATTGGAGGGCGATGAAGGATGGGAGGGGCGAGCACGAATGGGAGGGCGATGACGACAGACAAAGATGAGCGACATTGGACACTGTATTGGTGGGGCCTGAGGGCGATGGCATTGGCACATGAGTTCACTACTTTGCTCTTATTTTGATGGAATATTGGTGCATTTGAGCTCTGTGCTTGGTGTTTTTTTTTTTTTTTTTTTTTTTTTTTCCCGGACAACCAGATGCCGACAAAGTAAACCGGACTGTCCGGGTCTGGATGTTTGGATGTCCGGTTTGATGCCCGTTTAACCGGACGTCGATCCAGACGCGGGTCCGATGTCCGTGCCCGGTTGTCCGGTTGTTCGGGTCTGGGGCAACCATGCTTAGTATTATGTTTCTCTTATTTGTGGTACAATATGATTTTCTTAATTTCTTTTTCTATGTTTTTTTAACATCTGCTGGTGGTATACCGAGGGTGATATAAGCATCCCCCGCTAGTACCTAGCCCGCATATGGCTCCTATCTATTGGTGCGGAGCTACGCCTGCTGGAAACCCGGTCCAGCCTCCCATATGACAACAATAAGAAGTATCGGGGCTCTTACCCGACTTCGACGTCAGAAACTTGTCTATCTTGCTTGCCATTTTCACTTTTTTGACGAGGGAAAGCGGTCTTGGCTCTGTCGGGGCCACCGTGGAACCAAAACCACTGTTTATCGCCCTGCAGATCCTCAGAGGGCAATTCATGTGCTATTTGCAAGAATCTGAGAAACTTGAGAGGAACTTCAGTCCCCAAACCGTTGTACCTCAACCATCGAGAGGTGGTGAGGTGGGAAGGGGTTTAGGAACTCTGATGGGTGTCGTAGGGGAATTCACCCCCCTGTAAGGACCTGCCAAACACGGACTGAGACACACAACTGATTTATGAGTTTTGCCAATGGAATGTATGCCTTGCTGAGTTTCCCACTTGTTGCTGAGTTTTCTAAGTCTGTGTGTTTGCGTGCTTGCTGGTCTGAATGCACGTCTGAGTGCTTGTTAATTTGAGTGTGTGTGCGACCCGCAAGGGTACCCATCCGTACGGGAGGCCCAAAGGGCCGGTACTTACCTGTGGCTGTGACATTAAGGGTTGCAGGGGGGAAAACACTCAAGTGGCGGGGAAAGAGGCCTGCGACACTTAGAGCAGCAGAAAAAACACTCAAGTAGCAGGTAGGCCGGTAACACACCAAGTAGAGGTAGATGTGCCGGGTACCACACCAAGTAGAGGCTGAGCAGAAGAAGACAAAAGTTGGCATTTTTAGAGGCCCAATAGTTGTAGGTTAGGTCTAGTGGGTACCAGTCCAACCAGTCAGAGTCTAGAGCCTGTACGGGCAATATCAGAGTCTACAATGATGTTTCCATTTGAACGGGAGGAGGTACCGGTTGCTTGGAGGCCGCGCGATCTGGAATTCACTGCCCAAGAGGCAAGCAGGTCGCTTTATCTCCAGGAGGAGCAAGGGGCTCCTCATTCTTTAGTGTGCAAGTTTGGCGACACTCTGCTTGGAGCGCGGGCTAAACCAATGCTGGCTGGAGCAGCGATGCTAGGTAGGAAGGCGCCCAACTCCCACCGCAGCTATGGTGGAGGAGCACGGGCTAGAGGAGGAGGAAAACGAGGACTAGGAAGGGGAGCGCCAAGGGTACTTACATAGGTATGGTGGATGCCATCTTCATCTCCTTGGTGGGCGCTGCATCTGGAAGGCCCCGTTTGGGGTAGAGCTACACCAAGAAGCTTCAAGGCAAAGTTTGGCATGGCGGCCTTAGCTAGAGAAGCCATAACTGTTTTGAGTTGTCTTTTGCACATGAAGGCAAGGCCCTAGCAGTCCGCCATAGCCTCGACCTTCAAGAAGAGGAAGGAGAAGGGTGGCCATGGCTATGGTGGACCTTATGTTGTACCTGCAGTAGAAGAGGGATTCAGATATTGATTTTGGTTCAGCCATTCAACATTATTATTATTATTATTATTATTTATTGTTTGAATAAGAGAGGAGGAGAAAAGGAGGAGGAGAGTGGTTGGCGAGAAGAAGGGAATTATCATTCGTCTTTGCTGGTGGACATCTTCTTCTTCTCCTGTCATTCATCTTCTTCTTCTTCTTTCCATCTCTCTTCTCTCAAGCTCATTCATTTGTTTTTGCAATTGGACGACATTGTACTTTCTCATGAATTTGTACTTTGAAATTGGCCAGGATCATAACATTGGTATCAGAGCCGGTTCTACTTGCTGGCGAGAGTTGACTTAGCCGCCATAACCCTAACCTAAGTGGTTACGGCTGACCACTTAGGGTTAGGGTTGGTCCGAAGTGGGAAGTGGGGCAGCGTGGATTAAGGAAACTGCCCCCGCCTCGTTAGGTCTTGTTGGGTCGACACTACTGTAGACTTGACCAGGTTTATTGAGAGTGAGCTCATCAAGAGGAACTCGTGTGACAATTTGTGAGAGGCGACATTGAGAGGCACTCGCAACTGGAATCTGACCTAAGGGAGACACTTGGCGACTTAAGCGCCTCCCTCAAGTAGGCAAGCTTGAGGGAGGTAGCCATTCTGCATCTACGGACGACAAGTTGCTACTTTGTTCTTCATCATCGGCGGGGGATTCGGCGTTGCACTTCGGTGTTGGAGTTAGAACCGCCTACATGATAGGACACTAGTGTAGTGGTAGTGATTGGCGCGAGGGAGACCATATGAGGAAGGGGGGTGAGTTATACTTCATCTAAGAGTCGAGGCCACTCAGGTAAGTGTCGTGCACCTAAGGGTTGCCCATCTGTGCGTGCATGGTACTGTTTGTCCTGTTGGGGTTCTTCTGGGTCTCTTTCCTAATCCTCTGAAGTATTGGTTGTGTGCATTGGTGTGCAAACTACTTGTTGACCTGATGGATAGAGAGATGGCGTATCTTGCCTTCAATGCCATATCTTTCTACAATGCTTTGTCTTTTCATTTTGAGCGGGTGTAGTTTGAAGGTTCTTTCTAAAAGTTGAATTTCGTTTTTCAGTATGGTAGAGGCAGGAAGTAGGACCTTGTGGTACTCTTCTTGCTTGGGACTTAGTTGCGGCCTACGTGGGACCCATTGGGACTAAGTGGGACCAGGCCCAAACAAGGAGGGCCCTTTGGACCGAAATCAGTTGACACAGTGTCGCTCTCTTTTCTGTTTGGAATTCGTTGTTTTTCTTTTGGTAAGAGCATTCGCCGCCGATGAGATCTCGACTGAGATGTTTTTGGGACTGGTGATGCGCAATCCGATGCTTGACCTGCACCTTATACACCACTCAATTCTCCATTGTTGTATGTCATCGCTTGTAGTATGATTTGCTGTACTTTAACGGTGCCGATCAGATTTGGCTCGAGGGGATCTCGTACTTGGTCTGGTCGGTCTGAAATGCGGAGTCAAAACTCTCTTTTGAATTATTTTATTTTATTATTTATTTGGTTGCTCTCTAGTCCAAATATTTTGTTGCTCCGGCTATGAGTTCTACCTTTTCTTCTTTGTACTTTCCAGTTTGTTTCTTTTGTTGAAGTCCATTTTATGCCCGTCGTGACGTGTGGACAAGAGAGAAGAGAGAGAGAGGGTATGCCTATGAGGGATCTAGTAGTTCCAACATGGCAGCGACCAGCCTTCTGAGGTTCTGAAAGTTCAGATGGATGCAGCGGATGAAGAAGATAAACCGCTATACCAGACCCTCTATCAGAAGGAGCTGGCCAAGGAGGAGAAGGAGGAAGAGGCCAAGCGGAAAACTGCTATTGAAGGTCAGGAGGCCATCTTTAGAACAGTCTCAACCCCGCCTAATACAAAAGTAAAAAAGGATCTGGTCAAGTTTGTACGTGCCCTCATAGATTGTCACTTGCTCAATGAGCTCCCTAGTATAAAGTCTCAACTACTTGACCACATGAGCCAACTGCAGACTCAGATGGCGGACATGTCCAAGGAGCATCGTAACCAGATGCAGCAGATGGCAAATCTGAATCAGTCCCAAATCTTAAATTCCCTTCTCCTACCTCATGTTGCTAACCGTTTTGTCCTTGCACCTTTCCATACTTCTTCTTTTTGTTCTTCTTCTTCGTTGAGTTTGGTTGCAAGTAACAAGTGCAAATTTCGTTGTTGCTGCAAGTGACAACGCACGAAATTCTGCAATTGTTGCAGCCTTGAGATCGGAACCAACAACAGCTGGTCCCAACTATAGCAGTTCATACATGGACCGAGAGGCGGTAATGATACCGTTCAAGTACGACGACATGGAAGACGTTGACTCCTGGATCGGCTCCATTAGAGCTTACTTTGAGGTACAGGGCACTCAAAGAGTGAACCAGTCCTTGATCCTAGGGACAAATGTCGAGACTGTTATGTGGGGCTTCCTAGAAGTCCAAGCTATGCAAGTTGGGTATGCTAAGCTCGATCTGACAGAGTGGCTTAAAGTCACTCTGGTAGCCGCTCTCGAAGAAGTGTTGATGACACAATATAATGACCTACATGTTGTAGCAACAGTAAGGATCGAACTTGATGACCTCAAGCGCAACAAGTGGCAGGGCACCATGCACAAGTTGCAGTTACATGTCAGCAAACTCTTTGCTACACCAGGGTTGAAAATGACTGCGCAATCATGCTTCGATGTAGTGAACGGTATGGTTCCTACCACTTTTACACATCGCCTAGGTAGAGATCTCATCGGTTATACTAATTGGTTTTCCCACATGAAGGATGTAGTCAGTCTCGAGGCAACAGACCTCGTTACCACAACAAGCAACAAAAAGGGCTATGACCGCAGACAGTTTCGTGGCAGCAACCGTCTAGTCGTGCATGACTTGTTGGAGGCTGAAGGAGAGGCCGAAGCAGATGACCCCACTCTTGGTGACGACCAATAATAGGACGCTGATACAACCTATTCTTTGACCCATGAATCTGAGGTCAATAACGAAGAAGAAAAGTTGAGTGCCTTCAAAAAGACTGCCCATAGTAAGGGAAACCATAACCGGAACTCGGCAAGGAACATTGTCCCACTCCCTGAAGGAGCCAAAATCCCAGCCAATCCGGAGGACACGAGTACTAAATCTTGGGTTGACCTCCGGATCAGTGAGGTTGAATGAAAGGCTAGGTTAAGGAAAGGGGTTTGCCTGCACTGCCAGAAAACTAATCATAAGGTCCAAGGATGCTATAGGTTGTAGGAAAACTAGAATCGGGCGTAGAGAGTTCATCAACACACTCTATAACAAGGGAATCTGAACCGGTAAGTGGTAGTTCCCCAAGGAACTTGGAACGGTCCAACTGTCCTCCCTTGAAGCCCCAACTTCTGCTGATTCCAAGGTTGATGTTTGCCATGTGTTGTATGTTGAGCCTTAGGAGGAGTCTGAGAAGGTCGACGTTCACTATCGCCTAGAGCATGGGGCTGAGATCAAACACCCGCATGCTCAAGGGACAACAAAGTTAATCTTCTTCTTCTCATTAACCACCGCTATCTTTGTGTCTTGATTGATTATGGTGCCACAACTAACTTTATGTCATCACATGGGATACGCAAATGGGCTTCGGGATGAAGCAAGTGACTTTGTAGAGCCCTTGCCGGACTCAAGTAGGCAACAAAGAAGTTGTCACATCCACGCATGCAGTCAAAGTTGTGCACCACCTTTGACAAGGACAAGACTGTCACACATGCGTTGAACTTCTATGTCCTTGACAAGTGTCCCTTTGATGCAGTCCTCGGGTTAGGTTGGTTGCAATCCCAATTTGAAGTGGAAGGAACCACTTTTCATGGCCAAAGATGCTCAGGGGGACGCGCGTCCCTTCCTCTTAGATGAGAGGCGTGAATCTCTAGTGACTTTTCTTAATGTCGTGCAGTTCTGCTAGAAGTAGCTTACGCACAAAGAGGATGAATAGTTGTATGTTGCTTTGGTTCGCCCTACTCATGTGCCTTCTACTTTTGCGGCCAGTAATAGTTCTATTTTGCATGATAAGTCTATTTCTACCCGTGCATCCACTTCTAGTCCAAATGATTATACTTTAGATCCGATTGCCTTCACTCCTAATTTGCGACCTGATTTAGGTGATCCTTTTTCTCATCCCCCACCATCGGCAATCCCAGTAAACATCCAAAGCCTACTCAACCAATTTTCGGAAGTTCTGGTCGAACCGCATGAAGTCCTCATGCGATCGGTCAAACACATGATCGAGTTGGTTGAAGGCGTTGTTCCTCCAAAAGGGTTGTGTGTACAATATGGGATCCGACGAGGTGGAGGAACTCCAAGGCAAATCGATGAGATGATTGACAAAGGTGGATCAAGCCAAGCGAATMTGAATTCGGTGCACCTGTTTTGTTTGTCCCAAAGAAAGGAGGCAAGCTCAAAATGTGTATTGATTACCGTGGTATAAACTGCACTACAAGAAAGAATGCATATCCATTGCTATGCATCGATGATCTGCTTGATGTTGCAGGTGGGTGCAAGGTCTTCTGCAAGATCGATCTCAAGTTTGACTACCATCAGATTGAGGTCAATCCTGCAGACCAGCACAAGACCGCATTCAAAACGCGCGATGGGTTGCACAAATTTACCGTCATGCCCTTCGGCCTCACGAATGCGCCGACCACCTTCCAATGTCTCATGGACAAAGTCCTTCGCAAAACAAATTGGTCGGTTTGTGGTTGTTTACCTTGACGATATTTTGATTTTAAGCAAATCGATGGAAGAACATATGAGGCACTTAGAGGAAGTGTTGGAAATCCTCAAGAAAACGCAGCTCCATCTCAACTTAGAGAAATTTGAGTTTGGGAGGACAGTGTTATCTATCTAGGGCACCGATTGTTTGTTGCAGGCCTTGAGCCCGAGGTAACCAAGGTTGAGGTCATACGCGACTGGCCTCAACCGGCGAATATCTGAGAACTACATTCCTTCCTTGGCCTTGCATCATACTGTCGGAAGTTTATGCCCCGATTCTCTATCACCGCCCGTCCATTTTGTCTAGACTAACAAGTAAGAATGTATCCTATGCATCGGACAAACTTTCAAACCTTGAAAAATGCCTTGGTGAGTCATTTTGTGCTCCGCATTGCAGATCTCAAACTCACATTCGTAGTCACCACGGATGCGAGCTAGTATGGGATTGGCGCAATGCTGCAACAAGAAAATGTTGATGGCTTGCGTCTGCTCGAGTATTATAGCAAACGCATGCCCACCGAAAAGGTAGCTACTTCCACTTACATGCCCGAACTTTATGCTTTAGGTGAGGCAGTCAACCATTGGAAGAACTATCTTTTGGGACGCCACTTCAAAGTCTTCTCAGATCATGAGACCTTGGAGTGGATCAAGGAGCAAATTACCTTTTCCCCTACATTGACTCGCTGGTTCCATGAGATTGACATTTTTAATTTTGAATTAAAACACAAGAAGGGTTGTTATAATCGAGGTGTTGATGCATTGTCTCGCCACCCCGAGTATATGGCTTGCCTTGTGAACTCCTACCACGGTTCTCTGCCATATTCTGTCCCACCACCACTATGTTAGCACAAAATTTGAGCACTGCAAAAATACATGTTGAATTGTCTAGAAGGCGCCCCAGCTCCTTCTATTCCAGCTCGGTGTGGTCTACCAGGCAGTTGTAGGTGCGAAGACAATGGTGGGCAATCTGCCATTGCAGAGATATGGTTTTCGTAGGTCTGTGTTCGTTTCCTGAAACCAGCGGATATGTCTAAGCAAACTCCTGTCGATGTTGAGGTGTTTCTCCCATGTGTAATTAATCACATCACTCAGGTTCTTTCTGATCCTCAACATTTATATGTGCATTTGGCTTCAATATTGTGCAGGTATTTTATTTTCGGCTATCTGTTTGCTGTTCCCGCTGGTGCTGCCCATCCCCACTGCCACGGGTCTAGGGATAGTTCTGGGTGTCAGGTTGATAGGCTCTCAGTTCTTCCCCCTCCATTATGGCACATACTCTGTACACTTCATCAAATTTCATCCTTGTCTAGCCAATCAGAAGGGTCCCCACTACCTATCAACCGCCCCCCTTTTTCCACTCCGTAGTACTCCACAAGCACATCCTCTGGGCGCACTAGTTGTATCCTCTCCACCTTCTCGGTCTCACCCCTCCTCACCACCCAGTCTCTGTCCTCCAAGGTTGGGCCTTTCGTTAGGGTGGCATACCATGAGATCGGGAGGGGTTCAACTATTGTTTCTTTGCTTTCATCCACGTGGTGGCAGTAGCGTAGTAGGGCCCGAAACTGTGGTTTTCCAATCCCTAGCATCCACATCCCACAGCTGTCCAACTCTAAGGACGCCACATTTCACCCATCCTTCCAAGGTGGGGCTGAACTGGACATGATTTGTCCACTTGTGTTGGTGATCCAACAATTACCAAACAAAGGTTGTCTAGAGACTTTCCTCCCACCACGCCAGTAGCGGTAGCCACCTCCAGGGCTATAAGGTCTGGACAGAACTATCATCAGCCAAGTTGGGTTCCATCACCCAGTACCGATTCTCCAGCCAAGTTAGCAGGGGGCCAATTTGTTCCAGGCCTAGTATCCTCTATGGGCTTTGTGTGGAGAAAATGAGCTTCTTTACCCATTGGAGGCTCAAAACTTGGGTTTGAGTGTGGGGTTCGATTATACCTAGCCCAACCTTTACCTTGTGTTGTATTACTGACTCCCAAGCTACCCGGGCTAATAGCGTTCAGGGATTTTTCCTTTTTTTTTTGAAGGCGGGGTTGTGCTGCGCAATAAAAAAAG